>JAAAYG020065240.1:14742-40563 GCA_009936455.2 Tomocerus minor
TATTTAGAAGAACAAAGTTTATCGCGATTTAGCAGTAAAAACACATGTACAGCGAATTTTGGAGATGTTTGCAAAGGATTCAACTTTTTACTCCTATGTAACAAAATTCTGACTCTTTTGAATCTTAAAGCTCTTTGGCTGTGCTAACCACTAAAGAGCATGATGTTACTGTTCAAGTGGACGCAATGAGTTAATAGGATTATTTGCTACTGACTACTGTTATGAAATACCTAGTGAAGTCTCGAACTATAAATTATTAGTAGTTAATTCCCACTCAGGACGTATCTAACTTAAAGAAACAATATTTCTGCAGCAGATTCAATTTCCAGTTGCCTACATCAACATCGTGGTATTTCCTGTGAAAAGGGCAAATTCGTGTATTCATAACCAGGAGAAAGAAGATTAAAGCGGTTTAAAAACGAATTCCATGTAAATACTTGATAATAACTAACAAAAATTAATTGAGACAGAGAGTGATGCAGATGATGTGGAGAAAGTAGAAAATATAATTAGTGACTCTCTCTGTATACATGTATAGAAAGCCATTAGACATTTCCACAAAAAGCTTTTCCGTTCGTGCTGTTTAAGTGTGGCTGTATATTTTCCATAAAAATAAAGTGTGGTATAAAAGCTATATTTTGCAAATGTGGCTGCATAAAAGGATAACAAAATATGCCACGAAATAGTGCACTATTACAAATGCTATTCTGTGGATGTTGAAAGTTAGGAGAGGAAAAGGAGGATGCCAAAAGTGCAGGCATGCATACTGATTATTAGAGACAGAGGCTGTTCAAAGTTTAAGTGTAGGGAAGGAAATAAAAATAGGGAAGGTTGGGGAAATTCAGATTTAGTTAGTCTTAGCGACAGTGATAAGGAATTTCCCTGACTGTGTTACCATTAGAAGTTAAGCCCTTAAATAGTGAAAAGGAGTGAAAATAGGAGAAGGAGGGAGGAAGAGTGAGTGATTCCATTGGACGGGAAAGTAGGAGAGTCAAAAAGAGTTACAGAGTGAAGTGAAGTGAGTCTGCTAAAAATCCCTGTGTCGTTAAACCAGTTTTAACATGACAATTACAAGGAGAGAATCATTAGCGAACTATTTCCATTCAAGTCGTTGAGGAGGTTGTAGGTAGACAAGAGCTCTTTTCATCTTAATTGTCATGTCGAAGATTATTCGCACGTTTTACTGCCTCGTTCTTTGTCAGGTAGAAAGTGGTGGGGAGCAGTTGGAGTCGAGCTATCTTTACTAACAAGAAAACACACACGGTGCGACAGGATCTTATGTTTAAACATATTGTTGCCCTTTCTCCGCCGTGAATCTCTCCAATCTCCGCTCTTTTAGCCTCCTGCACCCGAAAGTTATAGAAACTTTGAGGTGACACTCAGTTCTTTTGGAAGGTGTCTACTTTAGAGATTGGAATCCTTGTAAAACTTGGGCTTTCCTTTCTCCGCATGACTTTCTGTGTATTATGTAGTAGCTTAGACATGTACATACTTCATTTATATTACCTAAAACTTTATTCTGGGTTCAGAGTTCTTTCGCCCACGTTTCTTTGATTACATATAGTTCCGCCGTCCCTGCTCCTCTCCCTATATTATTATGACCTTAGAAAGGCGGCTTTATGAATGCATTGCATCTCCCACAAATGCATTTCCTCTACTAGTAATTTCTTAGGAGGAAGGCATGAGAAATATTTTATACATTTCCTCATTTCCAGACCACTGGCACTAACTTCCATATCTACTTGTGTGAATGTGAATACCTATGTGAATTTATTGGTTGAAAGGCCTGGGGGAATTGCAATTTATGTTTTAGTGTGTTCACATTACTATAAAAGTATAAATTCCATTGGAATTTGCCACAAGAGAGTAAGGACCTATCCCTCTGTTACACCAAACCCTGTGTCCTTGCATGCATAAACATAAAAGTAAGTCAGTCCAGCGGAGTTTTAGTGTCAACCTTGCCAATTCCCTGCATTTACTAAAAGGAAATGCTATTAAATGATGAAAAGGAATTTTGGTGGTCACTGTGAGGAAATGGAATGTTTGAATTGAGAGAAATGGAAAGTTCCTTATGCGATTTTAGCATATGGCAAAGAAAGTAGTAAATTAAAAGCTACGGAATAATTCAGTTCGTCCTCAGCCGGCGAATAATATAGGAGTCTGTCAAAGGCAATGGGGAAATGGTTATAAAACACATAATGGGACATAAAGAAAGCATAATTTGTGGCCATGTTTAATGCGACGCCATCCCCTGAAAAAGACTGGATAAGGATGTGCAAAGTAAAAGGAGGAGAGAAAGCATAATAGCTCATAGAAAGGTGCAATGTATTTACTATGCTAACAATATTCTATTCAATATTTACGAACAGACATTCATAATATATTTCAAGAACATATTCACACAACTTTCACGATCCCTCGCTAGTAAAAGAGAAGTTGATGTGGGCATAACACAGATATAATATATATTACTGCAGCAGAAGGTGAAGACGAATTCGTCCGTTGGGATTTTATCAATAAAATAAATGGGAGACCAAATAAGAGCCAATTTGGCTCCCTTGTGCGGTCTCCTGCTTACTGAATGTCTGTCTGTGCGTGTCTTTGCCCTATTGAAATTCCTCACAACGAAAATTCACCACTGAGCAATTTAGCAAGCCAAGTCTAGAGAACATGAAACTCCAAGGTGCTAGCTATATTCAATCCACACGTAAATACACAAAATACCTGACATGGCACATACACACATCTATATCCTCCTCGCTCCTTAATAATATAATTCCCATTATAAACATAACAATCCCTTCCCTCACATATCCACTCTGTCTCTATCATATAAATTACTCAATGAGCGCTTGTTGCTTTCTCCGTGAAGGCATTTTAATGGAAACTCACTCAATTCATAATATAATCATTCCCATCACAAAAATTCCCCTCCAAACTCATTCACTCTGTATTGTACTACATTTTCCCCCTGTCTGCTCTCAATCTTACACTGTACATCATTCTTATTCTTCTCTTAACTTTATTATCTAAGCTTCTAAATGTGCATAAGTTTTTTAGTTCCAACAAAAGCACCTCCTCCAATTTTTAATTTTATCAAAAATGGATTTGGGAATAGATTTAGTTTTCTTATGAGGTGGAGTTCTTTATAAATCAAGAAAACTCGGTTCATGTACACGTACTATTCATAAAAATAACGTATGTTCATGTAGATGCAGAAAAATGCAGGAAAGTTCTTATTTTGGAAATTGTGCTTTGTCAGGAATATGTGTGGAGTTTCATTTGCTATTCAATATGCACATGACTGTGTGCAAAAGCTAGAATAATGTAGGGATGTATTAAGATTGACTTTAGTTGTATAGGGACAGAGATATGATTATAGTGGCTGAATGGAAATCTCCTGAGCCGAATCCATCATAGGCAAATTGGGAGGGAAGTCGTGATAGTTAATATGCAGACACGGTCCTACTTCCTCTCTACGCACACACAACATGTCTATTTTCTTATGGCAATAGCAAACGGAATAATTCTTGTCACGTCCGAGTCGTTTCGCATAAACTTCTATGTTATGTTGTATGTGCAGTAGCAGTCTCGTTCTAGACTACTGGCTATCCCCTATATCTTCCATTCACCTAGGATGATACCTCCAAACCATTATACAAACATTCCTTCTACGTCTTTGCTTCTTCCAGCTACCAACCAACCTTTGCACTCTCTGTACTTGCAACTTCTTTGACTTTCTTCTGCAGATATTACTAATACAATGCTGGGTTAGGAACATTATGCTACTGCTACCAGTTACACTACCTGGCACACTACGTTTCTTTTGTTTAAATATTTTATTTCTAATTCTTACTCAAAAGTACAAAGAAGTCGGGTATTGTGACATAAAATTGAATGACTGCTGTATATACGAAGTATGCATCAATTACAAATATATACATAATGAGAAATGATGTAATTTACTGTTACTATAATAAAATATGATATCATACCTGCATGATATCTGATAGAAATTATTAATCTAAAACATCTGACTAATCTCAATAACTAAAAATTATTTCATTTCGAACTCATTTTTAAGGTAATCTTTCTACTCAAATCGTTTTCAAAGAAGAGATTTTAAAAGTCTCTTGTACAGTACATTCAGAGTGAAGTTCCCAAAAGCGTAACGAAAACACTTGCAATTTTCGGAAAATGGAAATGAGCAAATCACGGCTATTAAATTTCATGTTGATTGGAATTTGGCCTTGAAAGTGAAGTCCTTTCTAAAACGTATGAATTGAAACTATTTATTTAACTGCGCGTCAAAATTCCATGTCCATGGAATGGAAAAATTAATGGAACAAAAGATAACGCACGCGTTTCAGATGCCGCAATGAGGAATCCCATAATGGATGCGAAGAAGAAAACAAATAAGCCATTATTGTACAATTATAAATTGCATGCTTACTTTTACGCAAGGACACAATTTAGACTAAACCAAGGATCATGGTATGACATGTGACATGGTATAACCCCTAGGATATTCGATCCTCCCCCCCCCTCCTCTCCCCCTCCCCCTTAATTCAGTCCATGCTCTTTGGGCTAAACTATAAGTCCAGTAAAAAGTGAAATATAATTACTAAGAAAGTCCATGTGACAGCGTCAGCATTGTCGGATACAAAAATAAGGCATTCCAACTATTTCATTAGTCATCAAATCATGCACCCAAAAATATTTGTGTTTCTAATTCACAACAACATCATTAAAAAATACCTTAAACTGTACTAAAAATTTGGGAAAAACATTCTCAGATTATTTAAATGCTTTACGGGTACAAAAAAACAGTAAACAGTAAGCCATCAGAGGAAGTACGATCAATATACAAACAAGACTAGAAAAGAAGGGTGAACCAAAAACTTATTAAACTAATATTTTATGTGGACATTTGAACATGTGTGTTTTCAAGACAGCATCAGTTTCTGTTTTCATCATTTTCTTTTGCAACCATTATGTTTTCGCAAAGGTTTCTTCTGATTGCAATAAGGAAAAAATTAGAAAAAATTACTTTCGCGTCGACGCAGTATACAAAAGAAGTGCCGAAACATTTCATGACAACCGTTTTCTTCCAAAATACTTTGGAACTTCTATGGGCAAGTCATTTTAAAGTTCCTAGTCCATATAACAAAAACTTCTTTGTGTATACAATGAACTTAACATTACTATTTTGACACTAGATTCTGATTTAGTTGATGCAGTTTTGTATAACTTTCCTCAGAGAAATTATGAAACCGAGTCTTACAAGCTGCCAATTCTGTCAGGAAATAATCAACGCTCTACCTCGCCATACATCGCTCAACCGCAATCCCCAATTATGCAAGCTCTTGGACGTTCATCTCCCCAAATCTATCAAAACCTACCGGAATACCCTAGCAATTCAGGAATTCCCCTCAACAACCAACTAAAGTCCAATAATTTTAACAATTTTGGGTTTCTGCAAAATAGTCATCAGTACCTTCCTCAAAATGTGCCAAATGGATGGATTCAACACCAGCAATTGGGTCCCTTTATAACAGAGCAACCCTTCAATCAAAAGACCAATTTTCAGAATGTATTATCAATGTTAGGAAATATTGACGCCTTTCCAATGGAGCCTTTGAAACGGTTGCGAAGAGATTGCATAAATTCGGAATCACGTAAGTTTGTCGAACAGGAATGCTGTTCTGAAACAGGAGCTGGATGTCCATTTCCAATAGCATACATTAATCTGAATAACAGGATAAGACACTGCAAACTAGTTAGTAACCAGAATTAATATTCCCTACTTTGCGCCAAAAGTGTAGAAAATATTATGTATATTATGAAGAAAATGAATTTCTGATGTTAAAATGTTTACAGCCCATGTGGGTGAATTCTTAGATAGACCTACATTTTCTATACCTGTAAGCGCTGTCTGTCATCTTCCAATAGAACCAATTAACTTATTTGAATAAACTATAACATTTGTTGGACAATTATTAATAGCATCTTCAGAATAACTATAAACATTATTGAATTTCTAATGCCCATAACCTAAATGCCAAGAAAGAGTGAGTCGAAGACAAACAGCCAGCGTTCAATTCAGCCTTTCTAATGAATGACTGAATTTTATTAAATTTTACTAATTTTTTAATGACTGTATTCATGTACTTACTACATTATTTACTTAAGCTAGTATAGCAAAAACAGCACCTGTAATCTATATGAAATTGTTGATGTTAATACCCAGACTGGGAAGTTGCCAATTATTCATTCAATATAATAATATTAACTAATAATGCTGTTAAGAGCTGACGTGCATAGTGGCTGTGTCATATCTTTTGTTTTTTATAAAAATTTATTAAGCCTACTTCCATTCATAAGTTTGGAGGAATGTTGGTTTTACTTAGCGATTTCATATTGAGAATGTATTGAAAATTGAATTAGCAGTTTGAGGTTTTAATGGGGCTGAAATTCCATTGAAAAATAATTAGTGTGACAGGGTTAAGCGCATGAGTTAATAGTTAATGGTTTATGGCTCTCTCCGATGTGTTGTAAACATTTACAATGCAGGTAGTTTTTATTGCGTCGCAAGTCGTATTATGTAATACCCTCTATCAATCCATGTTTATTAAAACTTAAATAGATCAGTACAATTTGTGCACTGCACTGTAAAGCATATAGTCCTGTATACTGTGCACTACTGGGACGGTGACATATTACACAAGTAAACTTTAGTCAATATTTATATCTATCCACAGGCAGTAATACACGAGTCGTTTGTAACAAGGTATCCTACCAATTTAATTGCATGCATACCTAAAAAATTTAATCGTACTGGAATTATTTAGCAAAATTCACAACACGAACATAAAAAATCTTTGAACTAAAAAGTGCATACATTAATTTTTCTCGTAAAAATTATTTCGTCTAGTCTTAGCTATTTAAATAGTAGCGTAACTTATTTGTGCGTCAAAAGTACTAAACATCTAGTGCTGCATACTCTGCATTCTAATAAAATCTATATATAACAATAACTAAATATTTACGTGCAACAATAATATAATATTGTAAAAGGATATACTCATTATATATTCAACTGGTTTAGACCAGAGAATTAAACTTCGCAACTATTAATATTAGTGCTATATAGTGCTTCTGGCTTTAAGCAACTCCAAACATTTAATTACGATACTTAATGATACATACCTTCATTTTATTTTAAGTTCACATTCACAGAATAGGTTTGGTTCAAGTCTTCCTAAATCAGTTTACGATGTTTTGTTTTGAGTCAGTTTTCTCACATGAAAATGCATAATAATTTTCATCCGACATGACATAACATAGCTCCAAAAGGCTTAATGTTATACACTTATACAAAAGGAAATTCAGTTTCGGATTTTCCCATTTCCCACCCCCATTTTCATAGGCACTGGTAAAAGTGGGTTTCCAGGAAATGAAAACGGGCTATGGGAAATTTTAAAAAAAGTATAATATATACTAGTTGATAAAATACAGCACTTATAAGGTTTATTCATATAAAAAAGGATTCTGCATTCTCATCCCTTTCATGACTACATTCCAGTTTAAATTAATTAGTTATAAAAATCAACATTACGTGGTTATAAATACCTAAACCCAACCACCCACGCCTAAAGGAAACAAACTATTTGTCAATCACGCATGAAATCAAAAAACACTACATCCAAAACAAGATGTTGATAACAGGAGTTGCCAAAAACGGTCCCTCCTGAAATATCGTGAGGATAGTGAACTGAGGAAATATTAAAGAAAATTATTCCTGAGGAAAATTTTTTAGTCTTTCAAAACGGCAGATAATATACATTAGCTGAAATCTCGGAGAAAAGGTTAATAAATGGCGATAAGTGCAAACTGCAAAAAAATACGGGGCCATAAAATGTAGAGCCAGTCCTGATTGAACAATACCAAGATTTACATTTTACGTGACAATAAAGATCTGCCTAGTCAATGATTTGAACTTGAACAATTAAACATAAAAATATTTGAATATGTATAAGTATTAGTACCTATGTAAATACCTTAGCAAATGTAGCAATAAATAATCAACAAAAATACTTCTGCCATTTAATTATACATTATTTTCTGAACAAGCAAGTACAGCACCATTGGCCATGAGAAAAAGAAAGATCAATATAAGACAATAGAAAACCATTTTATTCAGAAAGAACGCTTAACAAACTCGACATATTAGGTACTCTTGACAATCTTGCATGACTATCTTATTTTTACATAAAAACCAATCCACTGTTTAACATGGGACTATTCTGTATTGCGACATTTTCAATGGAAATTACTTATTTCCTCATCATCATCTTGAGTCATCGTATTTTGGCAATTATGTCCCATAATGACTGTGATGATAAAACAATTAAATATAATTTCGTTCGAGTTTGCAGTGCATATCCTTCCCTGAAAAGAAGTGCTAATCCATTTCATGACAATCATAATTTCTCGTCTCAAGACTTCGACTTTTCTCCAGGTCAGTTATTTCATTTAGTTTATTATTATTTACAAGTAAATAATATACCTCGACAATATTTGATTTAACAGATGCAGTTTTATCTACTTTTCCGGAAAATACGCCCCATAATTCCGAAATACAATCTTACAAATTGCCAATTTTACCTGGAAATAATCAACAGTCTACCTGGGCTAACTCCCCTCAGTCTCAATCTCCAATTATGCAAGCTCTTGGACCTTCACCTCCTCAAAACTATCAAAACCAACCAGTGTATACTAACAATTTTGGATTACCTCAAAGCTACCAGCAACAACCGGGATACCCTAACAATTTTGGATTTCCACCAGGCAGTCCACAATTAGGATATTCTAATCGTTATGGCCCGCCTCAAAATAGTCAACAGCAGCCAGGAAATCCTAACAATTTTGGGTTTCCTCAGAATAATCCACAATATTTTCCCCAAAATTTTCAAAGTGGATGGGTTCAGTCTCAGCCATTGCCTACATACCAAAATCAAAGACATTCAGTAAAACAGTCCAATGATCCATATAATTTAAACAATGTACTTGCATGGTTGGGAAACGTTGATTTAGCCCCAATGGATCCCTTAACAAGATCCAGAAGAGTAGACAAAATAAAATGGGAAGTGGAGAATTTTGTCAGAAGGGAATGTTGTGCGGACAAAGGATGTCCATTTCCAGAAGCATACATTAATCTAGACAAAAGGATTAATATGTGCAGGAGGAGATAATTTCTTTATATTCGACATAGCAGACCATATAATGTTGTACATGTGTGTATAGCATGTATGTCATTTATGTAATAGTTTTTGTTAACCTGTTCAACATATATTTGATTAATTATACATACCTATACGATTATCTTACAGATTACAAAGCAATCGGTTAATTACGTACATATTTAGTTCTTCTAACTAAATATGCAATCCATTGTAATTTTGTGAGTTTGTTAAATAAAAGGCTTGAATTCGAGTAGAACTATGTACATAATATCGCCATTGTCATTGATTCATAAACGTCTAATAATTAAGTTAATACATTTCATATTTGAATCAATAATGTTAAATAGTCTTTGTTTGACTTTTCATTGTGGAATGCAATCCTCTTCATGTTAGTAGTTCATTTACGCTAGGCAAGCGTGACCAGCGTTTTCGTGATAAACCTGCTAAATGCAAACTGCCTACAGCTGAAACTCTTTACTATTTTTCAATATGTGCATGCAAAAGTACACATGCAATAGCGTAACCTTTTCAACTACATTTCTCACAGTCACAAAACCGCAATCCCAAAAACACATATTATTATAGTGACAGCTGAATATGATTTTGTGGATTTTAAATGGTTGTATAGGTGGTGGAATTCTGGGAGGAAATATTTAGAACAGAATGTACATGTATTTTGCTATCAGCATAAAGATTAGCACTTAATAAATTACAATGCCAATGCATAGCGTGCTGGTTGAATTAATATGAAAATGGAAGTGATTTGGAAGCACTTGATTTGTATGAACGCTCATGATTTCTATTTCACAACAAAATGAAGTGCGTAAAAGATAGTTTTGATTTGGCCTTTCCAAATAACTTCCTTATATGTCGGAAAGGTAAATATACTGATTATATAGCTATGTCTTTCCTGAAAACTATTTGGAAGATAAAGGCTAACGCTGACGTAGATAAATCATTTTCTCAACTCAGATTCAAAGTTTTAGAAATAGTTTTTTTAAATGATTTAAGATTTAATTACTCATAGACGCCTGTGTTTTCAGGGTCTGATTTGAACTTTAAGTCATAATGAATATTTCAGAGAAGTTAATAATAGTCGTCAAAAGATTTTACTTTTTCCTGCTAACGCAGTTAGTGCTATTATTTTCTACAATATTTATACTGCCATTGTTGCTCCTAACGCTTATTTACCGTAAAACAATTAGTATACTAGTGCCGTTTTTCGATGACACTGTAGTTAAGATAACATCAGGCCTGACGGCGATAATAGCCTGCGAAAGTGAAGAGTTGTCAACAGCTCCAACAGGAACATCTCTTAGTTGCAAGACTTTCAGTGGTGTCATAAATTCAGAACAATTTGTAAAGGACTTTGATGCGAATGTTGTCAATTTGAGCTGGGAGGGTAACTTAGTTTTTCCAGAATTTCGACAGTATTTTAAAAGAATTCTTGGCTATCCTTTCTATAAATGGGAATCCAATTTCGATATAAAAGAACATTTCCGAGAGTACAATACAAACAGGATAATTAATGAAGATACAATCGGTGAAGTGGCTGACGAATTAATTCGCCAACCCTTTAAGGACGAAAAAAGTCCTTGGGAACTGGTGTTTTTATACAAGTACAAACACAGTGAAGATATTTCCAACATTCCAAAGACAATTGTGTTCATGAGATATTCTCATGCTTTATCTGATGCCTATTCCATGTTAGGGGCTTTCTCTCGTAAATTCATACAACACAAAGAAGTTGAAACGAAACCCATGAAGAAATCTTGGGTGAAATCTGAAAATGCATGTATTTCCATCATCAGGGCACTGTGGTTTATTTTTGGGGGTGGATTCTTTTATACACTTTCAAGTTTTAAAGACGAATTCGGAAATGGTTGGCTAATAGAACGACCAAATCGTAAAATTCACCGTGTCCGTGTGAACCCTGTTCCTGTAGAAAAAATTAAAAATATTATGGCCACACATCAAGTGAGCTACACCCCAGTACTATTAGCCGCAATAACTGGTGGAATAAGGAACTACATGTTAGAGAAGAAAATGACAATTCCTCCAGTAATACATATGACCTTGCCCGTTCTGCTTCCTAACAGAAAAACAAGCAATTTGACAAATCATGTGTAAGATTATTTTCCTAAATAAAATGCGTCTCATTTAATCGCTAAAAATATTTTCATTGATATCTATCACATTTCCTCTGTAATTTTCAATTTATGTTTAGATCGGCAACGATCGCTGAACTACCAATAGGAATTCCAGATCCCATAGAGCGCATGAAAAACATTCAAAATACATTTTTGAAGACGGTTAACCACCCCCTCTCAAAAATATTCCCTCTACTTACAATGTTAACCGGATGTTTGCCATCGGCAACTGTTATGAAGATATCAACGGCCAAAAAACGGACATCTCTTTTAGGGACATTGGGTCCAGGCCCCAAAACACCATTATGGTACAAGGACCATGAACTTTTGACTGTAGTGGCAGCAGGAGGATTTGGAAGGGATAATAACGGTATAACGATATAATGATTACCAATAGCATTCTACCTTTAATAAAATCTTTGAAAACTGATAGCGATACTTTATATTGCGTGCTACTATTTAATATTTTACAGGTTTTGGAGTAGCATGCCTGTCCTACAACAAGCTGTGCAATATTTCAGTGGGTTTAGACACAGCCGTTGTGAGAGAGTATTCGGATGCTAAAAACGTCATTCAAATGATTCGGACAGAATTTGACTCCTTAGGAAAATCGGTGGATTTAGTCTAAATTGAAGCATTAAAATCACAAAAAAATAATTGTTCAAAATACAACACTATTTATTTAAATACGAAATCTTTTTCCAGATGTCACCTTTAATTTTGTTAACAATACTTAGCAAATGAACAAAACCCATTTAATGGTTAGAACTTAGAACTACTAAACTATACTTATCAGATCGAATCAGTACAAAAAATTAATATTACATGAAAACTGTAACGTTTATCAAAAAATGGAGCGTTGCTACTTGTTAACCTAGTCTGCGCAAAATTTTTTTCAATTCTATCATTCTAGACTTCACCTTTATCCGTACTAGGTCCTCAAGGCTTTCCCCAGCCGATGTTACTACTAAACGCTATATTATTATCAGAATACAAGTCTCTTTACTAAACCACTTGAATCAGCTGCTTCTAAAAGTTTTCTTTTTAAGCTTGGTTTTTCTTCTATTTCTTTTATCACATTAGAGGGTAAAGGTAACTGTTCTCCAGGAGTGGGCCCAGGTTTATTACTGTAAAATAGAATCGTTCATTAAGAGTTTCGAATACCGAGCACTTAATAAACTATTTAAGAAACAATTACAAGTAAATACCTGAAGTAAGGCAACTGCAAAGCGGCTCGGGCTGAGCACCTGTCATTCGGGTTGAGTTTGAGTAAATTCTCCAGCAGAAAGATTAAGTCGTCGGCGGCGGCAGTAAAGATATCGCGAAACAACATAGGCGGACACGGTTTAAATTCACAATAATCAGGAAGTGACTTGTGGTCAGGCCAATTAGCATCGTTAGGCGTGCCAAGAACCTCAAATATCTTAGAAAGCTGTCCCAAGTCAGAATCACCAGGAAGAATAGGAACTCTCAATAAAAGTTCCCCAATAATACAGCCAACTGCGTACATGTCCACACCTTCACCGTAATTTCTGGCTCCGAATAAAAGTTCTGGTGCCCTTAAAAGGAAAAATTTAATACAATCTCATTTCGCCATATTATTATGTATATAATATTATTATTTCTACTGTTAGTTCTAGTAGCAAGGTGACTACTAACATAATACATCATAAAGTGAGTGAGAAAGCCCGTGCAGGTCTCATTATACTCATTAACAATTCTATAATTATACAAACTAATTATCAAAGTATTACTACTTACATACATATCGCTTTATGTACATTTTTCATTTTGTGTTGAATTTGAGTAAAATTTTCAAATAATAACACTAAAATATTATATGTAACCTTTGATGTTAGCGGTAGGAAAAGTAAAAAGAACAAAAAAATAGTTAACATTCCACAAATCCAAAAATTCACAAAAACGACTGATCCATGTCTTTTCACCTTTATTGATAATTCAGCAGAAGTTTGACTGAAACAAGTGAGATTTTTAGTTTTATATAGGCGACAGTCAGTGAAAGCTTTATATAAAAATTAAGGTTTTATTGCAAAAGACAAAGCTAAATATTAAACGCCCTTCTGAAATATACTATAATTTCAGGGATGTAGGCGATGTAGCATGTCACTAAACCCAATGGAGAACATATTATGACCAGTTTACCAGTGAACTGGGTATGGTGAACAAGATGTAATAGACTGGAAAACAATACCTACCTGTACCATCTCGTAACAACTTGATGTGTGTAAATTCTGTTAGGCGAACCATAATATCGTGCAAGTCCAAAATCTCCTATTTTTAAGATACCCTTGGAATTTATGAGCAGATTATTAGGCTTCAAATCCTATAGTAGAACCAACAGAATAATAAAGTTTAAACCTTCAATTAAAAGTCCTGCATTCTTTCAGAGCATAAAATTTTATAATGAACAAACGTTTATTAGTAGTGACCATTGTCAAAAGGGTCACTATTAATCTAAGTTATAATTTTTTTAATTCAGTTACTCTATGCAAAATAAAATGAGCATGAAGATAGTCCAGAGCTTGAAGTGTCATCACAGTATACGCTTTGATATTTGCCGGAGTTAAAACAATTTTGTTATCCCTGATGATCATCTCCAAATCAGTATCCATGAAGTCGAAAACCAGAGATATATTGGACTTATATCCAAAAACGTCCAAGAGACCTAAAATGTTTTCATGGTGCAACTCTTGCTGTAGCTTTATTTCTCTTAAAGCGGTTCTATTCACGCCATCGCAAAAATCCGCCTTAGATCCTACTTTGATCTGGAATACAAAAAAACGGGAACGCCTTGATTTATACTATAAAAATATTAAATGTTATGCGTGGAAAAATGTGGAAACTACCCGCCATGTTACAGCGTTGCAAAATTATTCATGTGAATTAAATGATTCAAACACTTTTATTTAGATCAGAAATAAGTTATAATAAATTCTTACCTTTTTCACAGCAACAATTTTGTCTTCTAATAAATCTTTAGCTTTGAAAACTGTAGCAAACTTTATAAGTAGACGAATAACATGAAAATAAAAGAAAACATTATTGACATGCCATATTATATATAGCAAATATCTTTTAGGAATAAAATAAGGTAATAAAAAACACCTGCCCCTCTCCAAGAAAGTCTATTTTTTCATAGCGCTTGTTCCCACCGAGTTTCTTTCCGCGATTTATAGAAAAATTGTTATTTGGTACAACCAAAGCTGGTGAAATCATACTGTCATCCATATTTGCAAATCCAGTCTACCTGTAACGCAATCAAAAAGAACAACTAATAAACTACATCTAGGTGTAATAAAATATTACATTGCATATATAATGTATTATAATGAAGTTAAAAGTCTCGCCCTCGCCATATATTACTATATGTACTGTACTACCAGCACCGAGCGATTATATACCTTTCTCAAAATTCAATAAAATAACTACTTTTGTTGCCAGCGATCAAGTAGAAGTACGGATTCTCAGATCAGATGTCAGATTCCTATGCAATACGCAATGCGTGTAAAATACAAGCGTAAATCATAAAAATGTGTTATCAAATCAAGATGCAAGATATTTTTTGCGGTGTAATGTTCACTGTCAAATGTTTAAACTTATGATTTGATTTTGAAGTCTTTGATGGATTCATAGGCACATTTTTGACTTTTATTTCAATTTCTTTTGTCCACTTCTTGCCTTCCACTTTCTTGTGGTATCGTTTTGAATGGAAAGTTACTTCCCTCTCTAAGTTCCCTCCGCGCGCTCTTCGTCTCTTTAGTTAGAAGTTAGAATAGCAGAACTTACAAAAAAGGGAGTTCACTAACTCACACCCAGCTACCCCGTGAACCTTTTTCCGGGTAAATTCGGGGCACTGATTTCCGAAATGGAAGAAATCGTCTGCAGAAACCAGAAGTTTCGGAGTTATTTCCCGAAAGCCCAAAAGAAACCGAAATTACCGACTTGCATTAATTGGTATCTCTTTCTACTTTGTTTCATTCCCGATATTGCTGGTCAATGTTATCAATTTTCAGGACTAATTTAAAGTTGTCATAATTTTTGTAATTCAAGTTGCATTGCAGCAGGAAATATACTTTAACGTACGTGTGATTTACTTACACGAGGAAATCAAATTCGATATATCCATAAGGCGTCGATACGGAAAATTTCCAAGGTGGCCAACCCAAAAAAAATGCGACACGAGACAATATTATGCGTAAATATGTATAGATATTATATTTACAGTCTCTTTGTTTCATGTTTCAAAGAGATATTTAGTAAAATGTGATGCCGAAATATTGTGCCTGCATAATATTCTCGCGTAGCTGTGGTTAGAAAATTGGTCGAATTGTAATGCTCAAAAATCGCGCGACGAAACAAAATGTCATTTTTCTCATTACTTGTAAGGGATCAGCCTGGCAGACTTCCCCTCAATGCTTCTTTTAATTATTTATTGTCCCTTAGTTCTAAAAGTACAACTCTTATTCCCCAATCTCACAAAATGCATTCATGAATTTCTGAACGAACTTTTTTCAAAACTACATGTATTTATCTCACACCCCAAAACAGAAAGCTTGTGAACATTTTTCGGTACAAGACTCGCCCTCGGAAGAGGAAAAGCCTACGTTTTTAGAAAAAATTAACTTCCCAGCTCCCCCGGGGCTGAGAAAAACGGCATTTGTGTATCATCGAGACACACTTAACTTCTAGTCGCTAACAGGTATATGCTGCATGTTCGATGTTTTGAATACTTAATTGCAAAATCACACGTTCCCCTAATCATGCCGCCTGCCGTTTATTGCCGTAAATGCGGCACGATTTTTAATTGCGATGCCGTAAATAATAATATATGTATATATGTAAATTATACATAAATACATCATATTTACGGCATTTATGGCATGCGGCAACAAAAAATACTTTACGGCATGCCGACTTTATACTCTGACTCGGACCCTTGCCTTGACCCTTAGTACTGTTGTGTTATGGGTACTCGATCATTGTTCTTAGAAATACCTATGAGGTTCTTTCTGTTTATCGTTTTTGGAGTTGCTTTTAGTTGCCTATGTACTATTACGTTAATGTCAATGGAAATTGCATTGCAAGATCTTTATGCAAGTGAAGGAGAACGTTTATAAACGCGTGCGAATAATAATATAACGAAATGAATGCATGAAGTCGTGCACGGTGATTGTGTTTGTGTTGTGTGTGTGTTATTTATTACTTATTACATTTTTTGCAAGTGTATGCTAGGTGTTATGCTACTAACATTACACTTGCTTACACTCACTCGTTTAAATCAAGGCTGGGAAATGCAGGCTCATAAATCAGACTGGAATATTACAATATAGTATCTGATAATTATTATTGTCAGGTATGCTCTTCTTTTGAGACAGTGCGCAGTGGAGTCATCGGTAACACGTCGCAAAATTCTTCCTAGTTTGCTTTAGGAAAGCATAATTTTTTTTCTTTACCGATTGCAAAACATGCAATGATTTTTTAGTCTTTTACTAATTCCATTGACAGTCTACACTGCTGGCTGCTGCTACTGCTCTTCAAGGTTCCTACTAAATGTGATTGTTAGGGAAAAGACCTGAGTAAGGTTTTACATTCCTCTGATTCGAACAGAAAGATATAGAGCAATGATGTAAAAAATTTTTAGATCCGTTTCATTTTCTCTAAAACCGATATGGTCGAAATATTTTATAAATCTGTAAAAAATTGGACTGGCGGTGGCGATGCATTGAAATTTATTATTTCGGTTTAGAAAAAGGCAAAATTCAAACACAGGCAGTAGATTTTTTTCTCCTTTTTTGGTATTCTTTTCCAAAGTTATCTTTGTTTTGCAAAGTTCCGGAATATGCCCATGAATTAGAGACGTTCTTGCCTACCTTTCCTTCCGTTGAATATCCGTCCATAACGTATTTGTAAATAACAGGCTAGGCAGAGCAGAGGCACTATGCACTACTACTACGAGTACGACTTGTACGACTACTACTACAACTCTATAATATTATACATAGTACTACTTTTGTAGTAGAGACTAGAGACAGGACATCAGACTCAAGAGTGACTTTTTGGGGAGTGAGTGACTTAGTCTTGTTAGTCTAGTGATTGTCTTGTCCAGTTCTTGTCCAGTCACTAGTTCATCACTACCATCACTACTCCAAATTGTCCAAATATAATATCCTCAGCTCTACAGCTGCGACCTGAGCTGACAACAAATTGTTACGTACCGTAGTAGCTACCTTTGTTATAAGTATACTGTACACTACGTTAACGTGACCGATTAATGGACTACAGCCAGTGATATACAAAATACAGGTAGTTTCAACTTTTGAAAGTTTATTTGCATTTTCTATATTACTATAAATATACTACTTTTATCTATGAGCACGATTTCAAATGATGGACTCATTATATGACTCATTCTCAATCATAGCTAACT
The DNA here is from genome assembly GCA_009936455.2 of Tomocerus minor. NCBI lineage: Eukaryota > Metazoa > Arthropoda > Collembola > Entomobryomorpha > Tomoceridae > Tomocerus > Tomocerus minor. The sequence continues at coordinate 32,586 of JAAAYG020065240.1, forward strand.
ACTACTGACTGACTGACACAAACTACAAACAACAACGGGAAATCAGCTGACACATTAAAATAAGCAAAACGATATCTTCCATTGTCCGTTCACCATTTGCCCAACCAAATAAACTAATAATGATAACACTAAATATAGTTGTACAGTTGACAGTGATTTTAAAAACCTTTTATGTATTGAATAGAAATCATTAATGCAGTATACCTTTACAGTTGTTTGTTAGCTCAGAACACAACGTATTAGCAGGGTAAGAGCAGCACGTACTACTTAATACAACTTCTAAATAAAAAATAACTGAAATGTTATCTATATGATAAATGAAATTAAATGAAAAATCTGTGCATTTTTAAAATTGTACTAATTTGAACACTTGAATTGAATCAATTAGACTAGTCAGTACAACAAATGACAAATAGTTGTCAAACCTAGCGACACGACAAAAACTGAAAACTCATAGGCATATTATGATATATGTGAAAAAACCATGATAATATAAGTGTAAAGGGGTGAAAACTATTACAAAAAATTGTCGTTCGGTAACTTATTAATTTTGATTTTAGGTTGACGAGAAGGATTGGAGACGGATACGAGCTCTTTTGTTTAGATTTGTCCAATACTTTCCTACTACTAGTAGTTAAGTTACATATCAAGATTACAGTTTTTGAACTTGAAGAGATAATAAAAATTATATCAAATATAGTCTGAGAGTGAATCAAGACTTTCGGGGTAAGTAACTTCCAAATATTACTACAGACTTTTATTAATATTTTTAGTTGTATAATAAGCTCACTAAAATGAATTTATCAATTTTTCTTCATATTTAAAGTTTAACTCTATTTATTGACTGCCAGGCACAATCAGTAACAATATAACTGTTTTCTTCAGTGGTCTTGTCTTGTCAGTGATGAATTAAATTATAAGGATTATATGCAAATTATATGCTGTCATAGTCATGAACTTAACTAGCACTAATGGTTTTTCGAGCCCACTGCACTGTTTTTGGGCTAATAATTCAGGGCCCGACAGATAAATTATTCGCATATATAACTAGATCATTTAGTATGTGTATTTTATCTATATCAGGTAGTCAGTACACCTTCTCACTTTCTAGATCGATTTCTGTGGTCTAATGCAGTTTTAAAACACTTGTTTTTTGGATCAGAAAATGGACGGAACCAATGGACGTAGTAGAAATGCCAACCATCATGGTCATGGACATTCTCGATATGGGCAAGACTTTTTGATGGCAGCTGTTCTGAAAAGACCTATATTTGGGCGCAGAACTTCCGCCAGTAGTAGACGACATAGCAAAAAATTGTTGAAGAGACTGAAATCACAGCTGGGATACGCTGATCAAAAGTTGTTTTCGTCTAGGCAGTTTGCAGAAGGTTCGAATAAGTACGAAGAATTTTTTTGCTACAATGAACATGAAGAAGATGACGACGACGTTGAAGTGGAACCACCAAAACCTAAATGTATTTACATTGCAATATGAATTCCTTCGTCCTTTATTTTATTTTACTTATACACTTTCTTGACTGTTAAATGACTGAAACTATAACGGTCGTCACGTAATTGTGTTCTCAAAACAGTATTAATGCTTTTTGCAGTGGGATTGGGGACCCAAGAACAAGTGAGCGGGCCCTTGGCATTGTTTCAAGATATATCTGTAAATATGGTAGACTTTTTGAATGAAAGGCAACTAGGGTTTACTCGTCATCCTCTGCAACTTCAGCCTCGCATAATGGATTCTTGCTATCAGTCGCATCCAGACTTACCGATAAAGCATTTACTAACGAATCAAATCCTTCAAGAGAAACCAGTGAAAATAGAAAACCTGAACAAGGTATTTTGTTCGCAATGGCTTTCTGACAGACAGGTCATTTTTGGAACCAAATGCAATAAGGTACGTTCATAATTGAATATTTAACTTTATTTTTAGTATTATTCAAATGGATCAAGTAACTATATTTATAACTCTTTTTATAGCTGATGGTGCTGGATGTGCAAACGAAGCACATGACTCAAATCCCCTCGTTGGCCCCATCTCCTCGTAGTCTACCTCCCGACTCTCAATGTGGAATACATTCTATAGAGATCAATCCTTCACGAACGTATTTAGCTACCGGAGGTCGTAATCCTAATGATCTTGCAATTTATGAATTGCCGACACTTGATCCACTATGTGTGGGGGAGGTAATTTTACAACCACCAGTACTAGTGCCGCTTTATAATTATTATTATATGTTAAATGCAGCATGATAATGTTTTGTTTATCTTATAGTTGGCTCATCAAGACTGGGTTTTTGCCTTGGCGTGGCTGGATGACGAGTATTTAGTCTCTGGCTCTCGCGACACAAGCTTAGCACTATGGAAAGTTCCAGAACCGAATTCAGGCTCAAACAATGCAACACAACAATCTGATTTCATAACTTCTTCCTCCTCCGCAGCGTCGTCAATGGAAATGCATGTTCCGTCGTACTCTTATATTAGCGCCGTCTCTGTTAAACAATGCCGCAGCGCACAGAAAGTGAGAGATATTGTGTTCAATAGAAAATTATCTGAAGTTGCGTGTGTTTCTTTGAACGGATATATTCATTTATGGGACGCACAGAAATTTGTTCAGGTGATTAAAAACTTTGACTTTTATGAATTTTTATAAGAACTAAATTCAAATGCTAAAACTTTTATTTTAATGTATTTTACAGAAATTCTCCAAGAAGCTCCCATTTTGTCTAGAAAATGTTTGCTTAGCTGTTCATGAAGACTACGGGCTGTATGCAGTGGGAAGCAAGTCACACACAACACTTTTAGACGCTAGGACTATACAGTGTGTTAAAAAAATACCATCAAAATATTCAGGATTCGGAATACGCTCTACCAATTTTTATTCATCTTTGTTATCGATTGGAACTGGGCAAGGGACTGTAATGTTTTATGATCTACGAGCGGGTAAATATTTAGAATCTAATGTAAATTCAGCTCGATCAGCTACTTTGAAGTCAAGTTCTGGTTGGACTTATCCTGACGAAGAAATTATAATGGATGTTTACCGACAGAAATACACACCAGCAATATATACACATTGCGTCGATATGTCTGGTACACGAATCTTTGCCGCTGGTGGTCCATTGCCCATAACATTGTGCGGCAATTATATTGGACTTTGGCATTGATATGGTGAACTGTACTGTATTGTACATAATGTGTATATGTTGTATCATAATGTCGCTAATTATTTTGAAAATTCGCAATCGTTTCTAAACTAATCGCATCGCAAAAGTTGCCATATCGTGGCTCTCGAATTAAACGATTCATTCCGCTATATTTTATGTTTAAAAATGTTTTCGTTTTGGTCACTCGCTAAATTAGTGAGAATTCAGTGTGCAATTCGCTTCAATTTCAATTTGAGTTATAAAACGGAAATTAATATATAAATGAGCTAGAACAAATCGACTAAAAGTCGGTCTTTTGTAATTTAAAATAATGTTTCGAATGGTTCCAAAAACCTCTACTGTCTGGCAAATGTGTCTGAAATTAACGTTTTTGTGTGGTTGGCATATTAGTGTATTTGCTGTACAAATGCTAATTATATTTATATGTGTAGGGAATATCAATAATCCTTGTGTAGAAATGTTAGAATAACGATGTAGTGTTGTTAATTGTTGCAGCAGGAAGCATATAATTAGTACATATAGTGTTAATCTATATGTATTACACACACTCTATGTGTGAATTGAAATAATTCTGTCAAAAAAGTTTACAAATACTGTCTGTCAGTACTGAATCTTTAGCTTGGAAAGGTATGTACCATTTGTATCTAATGAAAAGATACGCACTTTTATTTGCTGGCTACAGCTACGAATAATAAATATTAAATGCATAATATATCAAGGTTATGGTCATATATAACTTTTAATGTTAGGGTCATTGCATTGGTTCTTTTGATAATAAATAAAAATTGTTTCCTTAAAGTAAAATCCTAAAATGTTATATATAATATTCTAATTTAAACGAAACAAAAATAAGTGTATAAAATTGTGTTGTAATTACAGATTAGGTACCTAGTAATTATTATTCAGAATCCAGAAAGCATTGGTAGAATCATTATTGATGTGTACATCTTCGAAGATATATTATTAGAGAAAATGAAGACTTGAAGCACATGTTTTCAGTTGTTATTGCTTTTATGTTACTTTGACGGCCTTGATTTATAAAATGCCATTAACTATACGTTGTATTACAATGTCTGAAATCTCGTATTCATTAATTTGCACTTGAAAACCTATTTCAATTACAATCCTGGTTTTCCTACCTTATTAGGCCCTGCATGGATAATGGATATGTGAAAACTAAAACTGGTAACAGAACGTATAGCCGTAATACGATATATCTGTCTATAATCTGTACGTTTATTGAACTAAAAATATAACTATCTTTAAAAAAAATTAACCACATTAATGGAGATTGTTTTGATTTGATGTATCTCTATAAAAGCGGTTTAAAGGTAAAGGTATAGTACTACTAACGATTATGCAATTGTCAACAGCGGCTTCTTTGGTACCTACCATTCAGGTATTTATCTGTAATTATCTGCCCTTTCCTTTGAATTTGTTAAATAAAATATGATGAAAGTGTTCGATTTGAAATGTTTTTCTACATATAAGATTTACTTTTTAACATTAATACGGCAAACTTGAACTTGCCTCATTGTCCTCAATACTTTCTTCGAAAAATTGCATATTGCCTCTCGTCAATCACCGAAGTCTTGACCCTGAGCCTGACTACATACATGTAATGATCGTGATGTCACTTAAATGACAAAAGAATTATATGAATGCAGCAAATCAGTTAATTAATATCAATGTAGAATTATCTTCAAATCAGTTAATTGATGATTTCGACATTTATAAATGCATCAAGAGCAAGAATGGAAGTCATAGAACTTCAGGACCATTTATTAAAGCAATGTGATTTAATTTTTATTGGATAGATTAGTTGGGTTCAGGTAGTTGTCGCACTTGTCAGTATAACTTTGCTTACAAAATTATCACTCCAATTCAATTAAAAAGGTGCACTACAATTAACGTACATAACGTACATAATATTAATATCAATCAGTAATTGTATAATACTACATGATATTATGTAGTATTAGGCAATTATTAAAGGTATGTTAGGTCTTTACATTACAGTGTATACTCATGATGGTAACGTAAAATTAACAAATTATTTTGCTACTGTATTATTTTTAAGCAACAAAATGATGCTTCATTTATTAGTGAACATTAGCAACAAAGTTTTGAAATGCAAAACCGGTATGAAATTGATTATGTAACGATTAATATTGAATAGTGAAGGTGTAGTATAGAAAAAAGTGTAATCAATCTAAGCTTGGCTAAATAGGAATTAGTGAGTTAAACCTATATTAAAAAATATATGCAACTATTCCTTCATGGACTCTTCTGTGGGACCACCCATGCCTGATCCTGAATCCTTCTTCTTGGAGCCAGACACAATATCGTCTATTCTCAATAGCAAAATAGCTGTTTCGATAGCTGTCTTGTAAGTCTGCAACTTAACTGAAAGGGGCTCCCAGATCTTAAGTACGTTCATGTCAACTATTTCCCCAGTCTCTCCGTCGATTCCCCATGTTTTCTCCCCAGCAGCATGTTTAGCACGAAGCGTCGTCAAAGTACGAATTACATTGGCCCCACAGTTTTGAGCTAAAGTACGAGGAATGACTTCCAATGCTTGGACCACAGCACGGTAAGGCCATTGCTCAACTCCGGTCATGGATTTGCTCTTCTCTGTAAGGGCGTGAGCAACGGCCATTTCAACGGCTCCACCACCTCCAACTACCTTAGGCTCTAGATAGATATTTCTGGCTACACACATTGCATCTTGAAGATTTCTTTCGACCTATTTAAGAAATAAATATAACATTAGATCTGACATTTGAAAATCAGACAATTGCGGAAATTCAATTCAAAATACATTTTCTTTTAAGAAATACTGTTGTACCTCTTTAAGGATATCTCGGGAGGCCCCACGAAGTACAATTGTACAAGCTTTTGGATCAGCACATTCTGTGACAAAACAGAAATACTCATCGCCGAATTTCTTAACTTCAAAGAGACCGCATTTAGTACCAATGTCTTCCTCTTTCAACTCGTCGGTCCTGCTGATGATTTGGGCACCAGTTGCTCTAGCCAAACGATTATTGTCTGATTTCTTTACCCGGCGAATAGCAGTAATGCCGGCCTACAAATAATTAAATATTGAATATTATATAGACAGAAACATTTTGTATTTCCTCTGCAAAGTGGAATTAGTTTAACTATGTTAAAAATACCTTAACAAGGAAATGCTGCGCTAAATCTGAAATTCCTTTTTCCGTGAAGATTAAATCAGGTTTCAATCTAATAATGTCTTCGCACAATTTTTCAACGAACTCTTCCTCTTGCTCCAACATTTTGGTGAAGTCAGCTTTATCCATCATTTCTACATTGGTCATACTCTCTCCTTTCTTGTACTCCAAAGAACAATCCAACAACAAGATTCTTGGTTTTTCAATACGTCTCTTCATCTTTTGATGGGTAACATCTTTGTTCAACATCACACCCTTGAGAACATAGGAATCTTCAATGCGGCCTCCGGGTATTTTCTCCACTTTAGCGTAGCGTTTGATATCGATTTCCTTTCTTCCACCATCTTCAATAAATACTGTTTTAACTGCTTCCTCAGCAATTTGGACAGCCAAGTCAGACCAGTTGGAAATGAATTTCGTCCCAATACAGGCTCTTATGACTTCTCGAATTTCTTCGCTGTTATTCAGATCAAGTGGAGTTGAAATACTATCTTGGAGGACATTGACCATATCTTCTAAGGCTTGTCTGTAAGCCCTAATGATGACAGTTGGATGCATTTGCTGATGGAGAAACGGTTGTGCTGCAGCGAGGATGTCACCAGCCAAAACAATAACCGATGTTGTCCCATCTCCAACCTATTTTAGTTAATACTCATGATAATATATTTATTATCATAAAACTTTGAGAGTGAGTCGAAACATACATACTTTAACACAGCAAATACGTAGATTAACCCTATGTGAGCTCACGGAGTTCATAAAAAATTATTACCTCTTCGTCTTGAGTGCGAGCGATTTCAATCATAGATTTTGCTGCTGGATGTTGCACGGTAATTTCTCTCAAAATTGCGTTTCCGTCATTAGTGAGAACAATTCCGCCCATAGGATCCATTAACATCTTCAACATAGCTCTTGGACCAAGACATGTTCTTACAACATCCGCTATAGTCTGCAAATATGTATATATTACATTTAGTCACCAGTTTGAATAACAATAAACTCCTTGGAACCCTTTTTGAATGGTAAAATATTTGATGCAAAATAAACGTTGAACGTGTAGTAAAATGACAGCAATATCTCCAACCACAAATCAAACAATTATTTTTCTTACTTTCAAATATATTTAAACAAATGATAAAAGCAACAAATTTACATTGACAAACACATATTATAACTGCTTGACATCATTTATTTACATATATTTACGACAAAATCATTTTTCAGTAAAAATTAAAACGTAAGATTTGCTTACTTTGCCGGCAGTAATGTTCTCCACCTGGACTTTCCTACCGGATTCACGCTTGATGTTCTGATCTGCAATAAAAATAAAAATTATTAACATGCCCAACGGAGAATAAACAAAATAAAAAACTTACTTAAAACGATTATGGGTTGTTGTGAGCCAAACATTTTGCTAAATTTCTAAAATATTTTACGTGACTGATACAAAAAATTCAGCACAGATACGAATGACTAATGCAAAGGAGAGGTTCAGAATGCAGAAGAATGAGCAAAGAACGAATGAGAAGGTGAAAACGGCACAGTCAATGCAGTAGTAGTAGTGCATGCAATGCAATGCTCCGCCACCACACAAAAGTATACCTACTC
>JAAAYG020065351.1:0-37599 GCA_009936455.2 Tomocerus minor
GTTTGAAAGCTGTAAATGTGTGCACTCACAAAAAATACAGGGACCCAAAAATAGTTAACTGGTGGATTTCCTCCTTTGTATGTAGCAATATGTGTCATAAATTATCTGTAGTGTATGCTATACATTTTTTATTTATGCTTAGAAAAATAAATATCGTTGCTCAAAATGCTAATAACAATTGTTTTAATTTTTTCCACAGAAGAAGCCAAATATTTCTATTGTGTGTATTCCTATCGTCAGTAGCACTAGCTACGGGTATACAGCAATTTGAAACAGCAGATGACCATGGGGGAAATAGCGAATGTGCCCTTTTATTAGAAGGTCCTGGGAGATCATCAGCCTATGACTACAATTTAAATACGCTACGAGGCACTCCGTAAGTTTCAATTTCTCAAAACCTTATTGAAAATATATCATTATATAGAATAATAGGTTATAAATCATATATCATCATTCATTTACCTAGTTAGCATCATTGCAAATGTTAGTGAGTATTGGACCTAAAGACTTTATTGTATTATTACCTGGATTAAATGCGTATATGCATTTAAAAAATAAGATAATAATTTTAATCCGACAAGTGCATAACTGAAATGATAATAGAACTCAGCCATGTAATTTTGCCATGCATAATCACAATGTGACAATTGCAGATACAATATAATAAACTAATGTTAAATAAATGTTTGTCTGTTCTACCACGGATACGGATCTATTATATACACATACACACGGAGATTATAAAGGTGTCATTAATTACAATGACGAATAGTCTTGAACTGTATAATATTTAGTTAGAAACAGTCAAAAGGAGATATTGCATGGAATTCACGTAGCATTCAGGTGCTATGATGCGAGTGTGTATGTGTGTTAGTCAAACTAACGGTTGAGACAAATGAGTAAGTCAATGTGCAGTTGTAGAGTAGAGTATTAGGATTGGAGGGGATAGAATGGAGTGTGTAAGGCCTGGCATAGATAGACTGGCAGTGCAGTTAGTTGAGAAGGAAAGCAGGACAGACAAGGCCATGGCAAGGACGTGAATCTTTAAATCTCATCAGCTCCTGATCAGATCATGTCTAACTGTACTTTATTCTTTAGTGCACTGCAAATCATAATATGTGTGCTAGTATGTGATGTGGCAGCAATCTGTTCTTATATGGATGGATGGAAGTGAAGCTGTCTCATATTCCCTACTCCCTATGTCCCTTCTACTCAACTTGAAATCAAATCATTAGCTCTCAACTTGAACCACAAGAAATCTCTTTCGACATTTATCAATAATCTCCATACTTGTCTCAGCAGATTCTAACTCTCCTAACTTAAAGATCTTGATTGACTTGGATTTTTATTTTTGTCGCGTCCGCTCAAACAATTATATTCTACTTTTCGAGAGAATGCAGTAAATTTTCCATTTGCATCTTCTCCTCTGCAGACTAAATAATATTAAATTAGGTGATAACACCAACTACTCGCCTACGACTCTTTAGTCCTATTCATTTATACTACAGCAGAGCAATATTATAGTATAGTAGTCCGAAGGGGTGATGTACAGATCTTTAGTTTAATGAGAGTATCCCATCATAAGTCAACCTGTATAATATTATAACAGTGAAGTGAAACGTAAGTCATAGCTTTAGGTATGCGAATACAGGTGTACGACTGTGTAACACCTTGGTTGATCTACCAATCACAAGAGAGCACAGTTGGAGATGTGGAAAATTCCTACTGAATTAGTTACGTGACACTGACATGCTGTTATGCTGTAGTAGATATAAGTACAACTAAGACATAGAACAGCCTTTGCATGCTTGGATTTTAGAAGTAACTAAACACTACACATACTGTACTATTAAATATCTGTACAGGTTCCTAATGAACGAATTATTGATCTGAAGTAAAATGAAGTTGGAACTTTAATTCGCATTTATAGTAACTCATCTGTTTCTTGTTAATGATGTACCTAACAAAATGAGCTGGGTACACATTACACATTCGCAATTTTGTTAAAATTCAATACTGTATTGCTAGCATTGACAAAATGAGCATGGCCATATTAAAAGCTTTATTGTTCTGGTGTTTTGATTAGTGTGATAGCAGCATTGTTTAAATACCCCAAGTCGAAGAAATGAAATTAGTAGCACAATTACTCTATGATAGTTACTAAAAGTGCTAATCTAATTAGCCGTTGCTCGAATAACAATAACATTGTTAATTCAATCCTATTATTATATTTGCATGATAATATTATATTGTAATGTAGGTCAATCTTGCTAGCTATTGAAAGCTAAAAAGAAGTAATATTTATATCGATAGAACGATTATTAAGCAGTTGTTTCACCGTTGTTAAAAGGAAATGATTATTGTTATAATTTGTATTCTTGTTGAGTGTGAGATTTTATTATTTGAATATCTGCAGTTCTCCGTTTCTTAATTATGAATAATTCTGGTAGATATGCAGCCGTAATGGTTTTTAGCAACGGAAGATTAAAGTGTCTAGACGTTTGTCTACGTTAATCAGAAAGTGTGAGGCAGGGTTGTTAGAGATGGATGGATTAAAGTGTTTGTAAGCCCCTTTGTGGCTTTCTGTTACAGCCTCCATAGAGTTTCTTGCATTTTCTATAGAGCGAGCGAATAAATTGTTCTGAATCTATGTAACCAAAATGATCAATTCCTACTAAGTTGATTTAAGCCACGTTTATCAGGGAGGCTATTGTTCAGGAGCTGAGGGAAGGATTTAAACTGTCACTTTTGCAAAGTATAGTGTAGCATTTTCATTGTGTACACTACCGGTTAAATCCAGTTTGAGTCGCTAGTCGGTTGAAACATTAATTCTCAATTCTTTCTTCATCTTATAACATAGTACTCTGCTACTTCTTTTTAGCAGCAATGGGTACAGGAATAAATAGCACTTGCTATATACCCAACTATATAACCGTCTAGTCTGTTAGATACTATTATAGCCCACAGGACAATTGAGTATCTGCTTTTCTAACGTTATATCTACCTCAGTGAGCAATCGCTGTAGTAGATTTTTTAGGAAAGGAAGCCTACAATTTACGCACTGCCATACATACATAGGTACGTAGTGTATATTTATAATTTTGAATGTGGTTAGCACTAGAAAAAACTCAGTTCCAACTTCCAACCTTCCTCATGTTCACAAGTAACAAGAATAGTAACAGTAACTAAAGATAAATGAAATGTGCATAGTCCCCACAGATAAAAATCATGTTTCAAGATATTCATGACTTTTCATTCTGAATCTCATCATTCTATCTGTGAAGTTTTTACTATAGTTAGTAATCTCACAACTCAATTGTATTCCTACTACCAATGTACACTCATTCCTCATAATTCCTTCAGAGATAGGCAGGCGCATTATTTGTGGAAGTAGAACTTCATGAATTTGATAATGGTAACTTGTTATATGTAGAAATACTGTAATCTTCAAAAATACATTTCCGTAAGATTCTATAGGAAGAAAGTGAAAGCGAAGGAGATGAACAAGATGCATGCTCCTCTATCACTCTTACAAACTTTAATTCAAATGAAATGCAGCTAAAGTTAATAATAATAATGACAGCCTATATTACTGTACCTAATCAAACGGTTACTACTTTGATGCTAACTAGTTTCTGACAGTTAGTTAGCAATGGAAATCTTCCATAATTTCAATATTCCACATTTATTAAACGATGTCGTGTAATAGTCACAACATGTTTCAATACCGTTCTTCTAGAGATTCTGGAGATCGAATCAGTATTATAGGAGTAATTTCTTTGCGTTTATGCCATACCTAATTTAATGATTTTAGTATTATTCAGTAATTATAGGCGCACTACATACAAATGAACCCAATGGTACTAGTGCAGTGTAGCCATGAATTCTGACAAGAAAAACTATTTTGAACCCAGTCTGTTGTCAGAATAAAAAGGTGTAAAAATACCTTTCTTGTTTGCAGGTTGTAACACTAGATTTTTGCGCATTGGTTGCTTTGAAGTTTACAGCTAGATATATTCCAAGTTAAAAATCTACTTTTAATTTCAATTGTGTGTTGAATAGCAATAATGCTTCCGTTGAAAATTAACCTACAATAATGAGACAGAGGTTAATTTGGCCATAAACAGTTAAGGATAGAATAAATGTCAGTAAGATAACACGAGAGCTAAACTGTAAAACAATTGTAGGCAAAATTATATCTTGCTGCAGTTGATTCATATAGACATATATTATTATGATATGCCTATATGGATAGATAGAGGGACATTAGAATGCAAAGAATGAAATGGCGATTAGTTTACATGTAAAGCTATTAGTGCGGACTGCAGAGAATGATATGTAGACAGGTATATATGCAGAGTTGCTTTGCTTAAGTAAGTAGGACAACTTCAAAATCCGCCTTCCTTCCTCAACTTAGCCTTAATTGCAAATGGCACTACTGCACTGTTGTGTGTGTATAGAGGTGACTATGCAAGTATGTACCTAAATACGTACATATCTGTGTAGCATGTTGAAGGACAGGAAACTTAAAACAATGGCAAGCAAAGTGCAGAATGACGGAATGAAGTCGAGTACTTTGCTCCGTTCTTCTGAACGCATTATAAACTATTATTACATTAATTGCAAATGTTAAGAGAAAGATTTAACCATCTGTAAATTATATGCTACGGAGTGAGTGCAAAGTGCATTAATAATTATGAGAGTTAGTTGTTGTAGCTAAATATGAGCTACCTAATCACCTATCCCCGCTCCAATATTCTGAATGTAATTTAATCATTAGAGAATATGTCAGTCAGATAATACTAAGGTGTAATGATACATTTAATTACCTTGCACATATCCTTACATCCATAACTCAGAGCTAAGAAACACGACAAAATAATTGCACTGCAATTGTTTTCATTTCAGCTTCAAATGCTTCACTTCTACTTCATACATGGCAAAATAGTCACATAGGTACCTAGTTTGCTTGCATGCTCATAGGGAAATGTAAATATTTAAATTTTGCTCAGATCTAGTCTGCACCCGTAATTATAATGAAATGGAATATCTCGCAAGGATGTTGTGTAGTTTTCACTTACGTGCTAACTAATATTTAGACTCTAAGTATTTACTTGACTTCCTGACTATATAGCATAGCATATGGATATAAGTGACACTTATTTTGGTATAGTCAGTCGTTGTTTCGGTAGTATGGGTTATTAACCATGCATGCAATGTTAATTTATGAATTAATAAAGGTGTTGGACATTGAGGAACTCTCTTGAGTCAACACAAAGGAGGATCTGCACACAATTGTGTCTAATAGTATCTGAGAAGGGTATTTAGTATTTAGAGAGATATTTATGTTGTCAGAGAGGGCCAAATGCTATTTGCTTAAGGAAAGAAAGCTCATTGACTTGAGTCCTCCCTCTCCGCTCAAGTAGAGTAGAACAAGTAAACATTGTCAAATAGAGGAGGAAGGCGTGTTCTGTCACTGTACTCTGCATTCTTGACTTAAATACATAAAGACTTGTAGGAAATTACAATAATGTACAAGTTTAGCTGGCTGCAATGTCTGGTGGATGCTGACTCTTCAGTGACACTTGTACTTTTAATGAGGAGAGAGAGAGAGATTAGAATACCTTGAGGAAGTGTACATGCTCCGTTCTCAAAAATGAATGCATAATCCTCCAAATCTCTTTAGATGATTAGAACTAGCGGAAATTAGTACGTTTACATTGTTATCCTACTTCAATGTGGAGCTCCTACCACCAACCACCAAAATCTCAGTACAAATACAGAGTATTTATATTGTACTCTACAGCTAAATTGTTTTTGGCAGTGTATAATGGCGAACCACTGAAATGTGACTTACTTACTTATAAATCATAATTTTGTACTTTGTACTAAGTTTAACCTACCTTCCAGATCTGAACTACTTTTTGAATTAATGCTATTAACCTTGTTAACGTTTAAGTCCCTTAACTGTCTTATTTTTGCCTCGAGAGGTTTTCTTTACTGCATAACTAGCTCAATAAGCCTCGTAATAATGCGCATGCTTTCAAAATAGAAGAATGAAATGCATTTCTTTCTTCAAATTTAATCTCCTCGTAAATACTATCTCGTAGAAAGATAAATATGTTCGCGGAACTGCATTATACTTTGAACAAGCAAATTACTTACTTTCACTGTTGTAATAATTAGTTCTTGAATTGAACAAGTTGAAAAATTAGTTGCACTTGCAATTACGCACTATATGTGCATTCATAACTAATTAAACGAGTATGAAATTTTTTGTAGCTTAAAATTACTAGGTAATTAGAAATTAGAAAATCCGCATATTATAAATACTTATTTCTACCATGCAATTTTCATAACTTCCGTTGGCAATTCTTTGTGTTTTAATTATGAGATAGTAATGTGGTAAATACATTTTTATAATTGCATGAAAGTTGTAAGATTGATACTGGGCAGATCTCGTAGACATTAATAATGAGTTTATGAATGGTACCAAAACTATTGAAATCCTTCATCATCATGAGGGATGCTATCTCATTTTTCTCTCTTTTTTTTTAAAATAAAGTTTCTGACTAACATACAAAAGTATATTAGTAAATTAGTTTTTTCTGGGGAATGAGAATTATCTTATTATTTGCCAGTTATTGTGGTAATGTGACTTTGTATTTGGTTTGGGCAAAGTAAAACAATGAAGTTGACGAGGTAGTAGACTCTTTAGTTAGGAATAAAATCTGAATGTTTTGCCTTCGATGTTTTATTGCTATTATAATTTAAGAACGTGTAAGAGTCGGTGATAGGCACGAGGATTTGATTGTGGGCAGATTTTGTCTGATTTGTACATGAAGTGAACTCCGAAGGACTTTGGCTGCCTTAGCTCCTTTGTTATTTGATTACTTAAGAATAATAAGATAATGGAGGGTGAGTGTTACATTAGGACTCTAATATAAAGCCGTGTCCACCAGAGCAACTCAGTAAAGGTATCCACTATCCACACCGCCAACGAGTGAGGGTTCCCATTTATTAGCCATACTATATTTATTCGCCAGAAATTGCAACACACTTTACGCATTTCATTAATATGGATTACATGCTATTATGCTATGCCTTAGTTAGCATTAGTCCAATGCTGTGCACAGATAAAACAATTTGAAATCTCCTTAATCCGTCTCGAAAAGCCTTAATAGTAATTTATGATCATATATAGAAAGTAGTAGAAACAATTTATAGGGGATTTTTTACTCTCTTAATATAGAACTGGTACTAAAGCACATCTAATTAAAGTGGTTTGATAATTGACACGATAAATCTGACATCCTGGAGACATAATAATGGAAAATTATAGCAAAGTAATCCGTCAGTAATTTATCAACTGAGCTAATAATGTTTTTTATGGAACAGCAAAAACATCTCGGGTGTTTCCTTCAATCTGTCACAGCATTTTCCTCAACTTTTATTAAAGCTAGTAATAAATGTTCGTTTGATGTACTTTGATTAGGTGTCTAATTCCTTTCATCACCCTTTGACATATAATAGTATCGTAAAAGTATTGAACACACTTCCTCATTTGATTGGTTTGGAGAAATAAATAAAGAATTGTGTTGCATATATGGAGGATGAATTTAATAGGATGTCAATTGAGAAAAGAAGACAATTGTACAGATAAACTCCATTTATTACATACAAGCTTAATTACGTAGGATGAAGGTGCTGATAAAAAGTCAAATGATTTTTAATTTTGGAATAATACGTAATAGTAATGATGAATGCATTTCGTTCTTTTGTTGGCCATTTTTAAATTAAAATCTTTACATCGATTTATGGTTATGGACTATTCGTGTATGTATTTATTGTCTGTAATTGTAAAACTTTGTAGAGCGAGGAATGTAAGTATCAGAGGCATTGTTCCTGCAGTAGTACAGCAGTTTCCCCACGAATTGTGTCAGGATTTTTTGTCGAGCAAATGAGGAACATACTACGAGTAAGTATGTCTGATTGTTTGCCCTGCATCTTAAAAATGTTATGATTTTTTGCCGGAAACTCATTGTTGAAGTTGAATGAATTTTTGCATGTACATTAAAAGTTTGGATTCTAAACTTCTAGTCCTTTGACAAAGTGTAGCAAGTTAAAATTGCTCTGCTGCTAGTGTGATAATAAAACAAAGATTAAGTGGTTACAGTCACTAAATTCCGCTATGATAATTTCCTCTCCTACAATAGCGTAGCGTAGGTAAGCAGATAAGGAAGGATAGACTTTTCATTCTAGTATAATAGTGATCTCTGTGCACAGAGACGTGTGCATTGCTCGTGTACGTTAATGCAGGTTTAAAAGGCTTTTGCTGTGTTTATTTTTGGCGTGTGGTCGAAGGATAATAGCTTTAATTTTTATGGCGAGTATGTGAAAGGTGTTTTTCATATGTAGTTGTGTTTGTAGATAGTGTAGTGCAGGTAGTTAAGTTGGCGCATTCCGTAATTACGCAAATATTATGCGCTAGCATATAATATTTATTTACTTTTCCTATCAACTTGCAATTAGGTCTAAAAAGAAAGATCTCTAGAGCTTAGCGCAAGAACTGCTACTTACTTTTTAATTTTATTCCTCTATGCAACAATTCAAATGGAACTATAATACTAAGTCTTTAGTTTTTAGTGCTATAGACAGTCACTGTGAAGAGATACGATGGTATTTAGCATGAAAATGATAAGTAAAATGAAAGTGGCTGAGCTGTTGTGAGTCTACTATCTGACTGCTCCAAGATTTAGCAGATAAAGAAAACAGAGATAATATTGACCTGGCTTGCCTCACGTCATTATCAACTATTATGGGATATATAATAATAATAACTCTTGCACTTTATTAAGAGGAGGAAGTAAAAAGTTATTTATAGCTAGGCCACGACACGTGTACGTTGTATTATTATTATTTCTGCAATGTGCATTATGCCTTCCCTTTCTATGTACTGTCTACCATATAAGGACGTACATATGCCTAGTGTAGCCCTAATTAAAATCATAATGCCTTATAATGACTAATACAGAACTATTTATTACTTACTTCTTAGGTACATTACTTTAATTGCCTTATTATTTGATTACTGAAGTATTATGTATTAGTGCCGTATGTAAAATGTTGTTTTCCTAGTAGGAACTTTCGCAAGAAGATTTGATCTTATGGTTAGCAGATAGAGACAGACTTCACAATACATTCTTCGATTTTTAAATGGCTCAATTCAACGAATATGGATGTAGTAGGATACACAGAGACAGACGTCTCACGGTCTGCACGAATAATTCAAAGAATGTAACAAATCATCCAAACTTAATCTGCAAGTAAAAATGTTAAAATTGAAAGATGACTTGACTGTATTCCTAACTTATACTGCATAAACTTATTGCAATAAAATTGCAGTACTAGTTAGTACGTATAATATATATAGCGTATAAGGAATGAAGGAGGAACGGTGACCCTGCCAGACACCACCATCAACCGAGCGACACTTTACTAAGAGAACACTAAAGCAAAACGAATCTTGAGATTTAGTCAAGACAAGGATGCAGAGTTGGGAAATTAGTTTTTATTAAAAGTAAATCTATTGAACGACGGAGATGGTTCTATTGATTAAAGCACTCGTGAATTCCCCTACATATAAATGAATTGTATAGAGAGGATGTATTTGGGAAGAGCATGTTCTAGTACACAAGCTATAAATAAGTGCATGCTACAATTATAGAGAATTCTAATATTCTTGTATTACTTACTGTGATAGAATCAGAGCATAAAAGAGAGGATTTTTCTTAGCGACTGATTGTAATTTCAGAAATAGTACAAGGTACATAGCAGAAATCATCATCTGCAGTACCGCAACAAGTAGTTTAAGAAGACCACCTCTGTCGCTGTACGGAAACTCTTCCAACTTAACAACGTCCCTCTAATTGAATCTCTTCACTCGCGTTTTTGATTGATAAAAAGATGCAACGCTATTGTTACACACACGAGAGTTATTTAAAGCTTGTTCAATGGAAAAACTGACTCAAAGGCGGTATGCATGTATTCTGCTCACAAGCCATTTGGTTTTCATAGGTTTTTGTGGTTTCCTTATTGGTAATGGTGGGTAACTTTCAATTGACATCCAAACTGCCTTTTTTGTCGAATTTTATATGTGACTTGGCAAGTACCATGTACTGCTGAAACTACTTTATTCTTTTATCCGTGCAGTCATAAAGTCATAAACTGTTGTGATGTCACAACACAATGAAATCATGTTTATTTACTTTGTAGAAGTAATGGGAAAAAGTAGCTAACTGGTTATGTCAAAATATAAAAGTTGGGAAATCCAGCACTGAATTCAGTAGCACGCTCAGGAAAACGAAAATAGTATTTAAAATTCAGACGAGGCACTCTGAGCCAATAGAGAATTTTATTGTGCTCTGAAAACGGACTGCTTATTTTGTAGTAAATAGTAAAAAGTATGGCAAAAGTACAATTTGTGACCTAATGGCAATGTTTGCGGTTCTCTAATGTGCCGTAGTACTATCTTTTTGGGGAGCAAAAAATTAACTGCACGAGTGTGTAACACTTGAGAAGATCAAATAAATGAACTGGATATATCTGGTTCAAGATACGAAAGTCTGCTGTGGCAATATAAAAATAGCAAATCATTTTTTAAACCGTAATTGCCGATTCGAAATACTTTCAAAGTTTGAATATCTTTAACAGAGTAGATCACACATTTGAAATGAGTGGATGAAAATGTTTAGGGTACCTATACAAACAAAAACATAAAATGATTGCCATCCACTGTACGTACGATCACTTCTGATCAATAGTCATCGATTTAACACTTTTCCTCTATGCAATGTTAAAGATGTAATGGAATCGCACTCGATTCAATCCAGCAAGTAAGTAAACCGTGATTGATTTGTCTTAACCTGGTTGATCAAGCAGATTCTCCTTTGTTCTACCCCTGCCAGTCTGCATGCATTCTATCTTTTTTGACTATACTGCACTTTGGTTTTGCTAACTACCTACTTGTCGTTTTCTATGTTTTATCATGAATTCATTGGGATACTGTAAGCCCATTGGCCAAATGAACTATAAACGCAACATCCTGATTCTATTGCAATTCGTAAACAATAATAATCAAAGTAATGTCTATTTGTTTCTTTAAAAAAATTAATACTCTATTACTATGTACGTGTCGTGTGGTATGAATAATGCAAGGCAATATTTACAAGTTTGCAAATATAGACTTTCATAAAACTGAAGATAATCAAATTAAAATTGCATTTGTTTATTTTTGGCTATTGTTGTTTCTGCTTTATTGGCCTACACTTTTAATGTTTAATCCTAATAAAATTAGACAGCTTGTGCATTTGCTCTGTACATGAGGTGTGAGGTTTACATTACATTACATTTAATAATAATCTACATTCAGGTGTCTACATTAGCAAATTGTAAAAATTGTGACGAATAACATTGTATTAACTTTTTTGACAAGAACATGGTAATAACATTGTTCTTTACAAATTATTTATTTCAATATTTTGGTCTGAGTAGACATCATCGCATTAAAGTAAGAGAAATTACAATTATCGAAACATTGACCATGTGTGTGAAACTGCATATATGTAAGTCGTTAGTTGTGTTGAAGATAGTGAAAAGCTTTATGGTATATTTATTTGTTAGTAGTTGAGTTGGGATTGTATACACAGACAGAGACTAATATTATTTCAATTCTATGCACTTGATTTTATGGAAAGCGAAAGCAGAGACCTTTTTGTTGGTAGCTAATATCTAATCGTAGGTCATTTAACTGCTTACGAGCGTAACGTTATTATAAGCCGTTGTTACTAAATACAGAAAACAAAAGTGTGTTTAGCTGTGACGCAATGCTTACTGCACTAAGTGTAGTTACAGTTATGTTTGTATTGCATTTAAGTACTCTTTTAACAACCTTTAAGAGCACTATGAACATCATAATATAATTAACTCATTCTATTAAGCAAGTAACAACTAGTCGCGTATTGCACCTGTTCTTATTATTACAAACAATAATAATACAAGTCAGAATGCTATGCTACTGTGATCTTAAATATCCCAGACTGCTATAGATATATATACTCAATACTGAGTCATTAATATTAAGTCGCATATAAATGGGTGATAGGATCACACAAATAGTCCGTCAATTAAAATGAACGTGCAAGTAACGTGGGAATAAAGAAATAATGCTCTGTGGGTACTCGCACGCACATAAAATGGCTATTCAAATGGATGAACTGCTTAATGGTAATGCTCTAGATGCGATTTGAGTGAATAAAACTCTGAATACTGAGAACCGCTTATAAATTAGCAGTTAATTATAAGTTAGGGACTTATGCATAATGAAAAGGGTTGAAAAAGTCCATTACTCATGAATTCATTTGATTTGATCCGCGAAGGACGCTGAGATTTTTAGATCTCATTAGATTGACTGCTGAAGTACATTATTCTTATTGCATTATAATTAATGCTGAATATGAAATGTCCCTAATTATAATTATTATTAATCAATTGTATCTCTTTTCTTGTTACAGAGGCTATGGAGGACCTCATACATGCATTACCTACGATGCAGTCAACAATGCCTATGTGCAAGCCAGAAAATATGTCAGTAAGTACAAGTTGTTTTTATTTAGCTCTACCTTTTAATAACCTACACACTAAAATCCTCAACAATTAAAACAATTATCGTATATTAAGTGCTATCCTTTATTAATAATGACTTATTTTGTGTATTCTAGGAGTGGTTGAAAGAAGAGAAAGATATCAGCACGAAGAATTGGCCACTGTAGGTGAGCTTCTTCTCGAAGTCTCAAGGATATTGGGGAGAACGTAAGTTAAATCATGTCAATTATATAATTATAGAATCTTTTTTAGCCTACAAATAGCCGTGCGTGATATGGAAAGAAACGAAGAGACCAATTGAGTTTAGGGAGCAGAAATTCTTAAGATCATAAATATAGAGGCTTAATTATTCTGTATCTAAAGCAATCGTTTAAATATGTTGACAACCTTGATGGGAGTATTCTACATAATTATACGTCAGGTTTTTACGCGGGCAGTTTGTGAAGCCCTTACCTCGAAGATATCCCAGCCTTGAAAAAATCTTAGTATAATTATTATTAATCAGTATAAATCCCGAAAAAATTGTCGAAAACTTTGCTTTATATCTTAATATGATAAAGATTGTTGGGGAATTTAAAAAAGTTTTGATTTATGAGAATATTTTCTCTTGGGATTTAGAATAACAATGCAAGTCTCTGAATTGAAGATAATCGACAGTTAGGGCAACAATTGCTGTTCACTTATAGTAAATAGGTTTGATAATAAATATGTCCGAGTAGAATGAGATGATCAAAGTCTGCAGGAGATAGAGATGGAAATGTTTTTTTGCCTGAGAGTGAGATGAGATGAAGCGAGAGAGGAGAATGAATTGATGTCTGATGTGTATATGTATTGTAGAATGGAATTAACGAAATGAAACGAAACTGATGGATTATCTCTGCTTTACATCTTTCTATTCTAGTTAAATATATAATTTAATGGGATGTTTGACTGCGTGTTGTCATGCTAAGTGTAGGTTCAGAGCAGTACAGCAGTGGACAGGACAAGACACGCAAGAGCTTAACAAATGATGGCTAGGCAGGCACTCACTCAAATGTCTTGATGTAGTACAGTAGGCAATTCTCTTCTATTATCTTCAGAGACAGACAGACAGAGCTCGGATCACACAGAGATGCAAAAACAGCTATAAATATTATTTGCCATCATGTCTGCTAAATTGCACTGATTTCAAAGAGACTTTGCTTTTCTGCTGAGATATTATGTCTAGAGTAATAAGGAGGAAATGTTTATAGGCCCGTAATGTCTACTTCCATACACACACACGTTTCTATTAAGAGTCTTATTACTATTGAGTGAATTGGAAAGGAGTTGACTGCCTGTGCAATTCCTTGGCGGAGTGTCCACACAGAGCACATCAAAGCATTATTATATCTGAGTTGATAATTTTATTACTTTCTGATGCAGGTACGGTCTCTCTGTTGATGAAATTGAGCATGGTCTCCCATTGATTGACACTTCAAAGACGCTTGTCAGAGAAATCTGCCCTGCTTTCCTCTCTAATGTACACTGCCAACCTGGCAAGTACCGCAGATACGATGGACTCTGTAACAATCTTAAACATCCTACTTGGGGAGCTGTCCAATCCACTTTTGCCAGGTAACATTTCAAACCAACCTTACTACTTATATCTTCCAAAAATCATCATTATTCTCTAAGTTCCCTTGTGTTTTACGTCCCTACAAACGTCCCTCACGTCACTGCCATATCCCCTTTATTTTTTCATTTTAGCCTGGATTTTTTATGTTCAATTAATCGCCAATAAGTTGAAACTAGTTTTTTGAAATTTACATTAATTTCACAATGTTCTGTTTTTGTTGGTGTAATTTTTGGTAAAATATTACTGGAAATTGTCCATTTCAATCTGTGTATATTATGAAGTAATAATAATCTTACATCGATGGAATAATGTTTTCGGGGTCAGTGTGACGATACAGATTATGATTGTAATGCGAAAAATTATTTTCATGGCCATAGGATGAATAAACTCGAGTATTACAGTTAAGATTACCAAGAATGAGAGATGAGCGAAATGAGGCAAAACAAAAGGAGATTTAAACTAGTTACATTGCATATGATGATGTTTTTGTTTGAGGTGATGTCGCAAGTATAATTTGCTATAGCGTGTGTATAGTGAGTAGGTAGGTAAGTAGGTAGACGAAAATTTGAGCTTGAATGTTTAATTGTGGGAGAATTATCAAATAGTAACAGATGTTCACATGTAGTATTTGCGTATAGGGATTGTTTATGACTGTTGTCTGACATAAACATGACAAGAATAAGCGAAAGATGCTGCTGCTTGAGAATTGGCAGTGGGTTTCTTTCTATGCTTTGTCATATTTAGCACATATATAATTTCTATGTAAGCTAATCACTGTAGAAGAGAGAGAAGGTTTAGCTTAATTTGTTCGAACAGAGAGGATTGGGAAATTCTTGTAGCTTGGCTTTGACTTGCCATGGCTTGACTGATGTTATGAGATATTTGGCTGAGACACTATATCTATATTAGCACTTATTGTAGCCAGTGGAAAGAAAGAAACGTTTTTTGCTCAATATTACAATCTAAGGCAGAATGGAGATAAAAGATGATGCAACTTTAATGGAAACGAACCTTTGCCTGCGGGTTCTATCGAAATGTGTGCAGCCTTTTCAGTTGTCTTTTTGATACAATGTGATTATGATGAGAGCAAAAGAATGAAGATAAGCCAAAGAGAATTGTTTACACTCTTCAGCACAAATCTGCATATTTTGACTTGAGTAATAATAAGAAAAGCCAAAAGCTAAGTCAAGGTGCTAACCTACATTAATTTTTTATGCTCGACAATTCCAAAGTAAAAGATATGGAAATTGTCTACTAAAGAGGGATACAGAATACAGAATAAACAATCCCTAACTCTAATCTGTTTCTATTTACACAATAAGATTTTATGCTACATTATGTGTAATGTTTACTTTGACTAGGTACACTAAACACACATGTACTTATGGCGTGCTGTGTACAGATTCCAAATTCCTATCACGACTAAATGTTTACTGTATAGCTATAGGAAATATGTAAAAAAAATTAGGCTAATGAACCCTAAAAGCTCTCACTCAGTTTTCCATTCTAATGTGAATTTTAACATTTCAAAAATTGAGTTAGTGAGAATTGCTACATAAATTATAACTCAGAAAATGTGTACTACTGCCTATCTAGGCGTGTGTAGCGAAAATGTATCGACTTGTACAGCTATTTGCATTTTGAAGTACTGCCAACGAGCTTTAAAGGCAGTCTCCCAATATTTAGAAAAGCCTACGTAGGTTTTAGATAATGTGATTCTCGGGGCACGACTCCTGTCCAAAAATGGCACGAGCTAATTTTTTTTCAGAACTTATTTGTTACAAATACAAATTGGAAATGCTACAAAATGTACACAGACAATTAAGGTTTTCTTTTAGCAGTTTAAGTAGACTGATCATGAGAATGCCTGTATAAGGAAAGGGAGTTTGGCTCAAAGTATAATACTCTTAGAAGTTGTGCTTAATGAAAGGGCATTTAAGTTTGATGGTTTAATAAGTAATCTGCCATGATGTGAGGGTAATTGTAAGGAGAATGAATTTCCGTGTGTTTCTGTGTGGTATGAGCATTTAATGTTAAAGATGCAGTTGAAAGTATGGTTTATAATAATTTGATTTGATTGGGGACAGATTATTGAAGCCTGTGTACTCTGACTCACTTTCTGATCCACGTGTTGGACATCATGGCTCCACTCTGCCGCCACCGCGTATCGTCTCACGTACCATTCACCCGGATGAAGGATATCACGATCATGCTGCCACTATCTTGCTCATCTCATGGGGTCAATTTATGGATCATGACTTAACTCTTACTGCTACTCCTTTAGGTAACAATTAATTCTATACCATCTCAAATCTCTAAAATCTAATTCTTTCTTTCACAAGTCCATCTTCTACTAATATCCTCTGATAATCTTTCATTTCGTTGTCGATTGTTTGATCTAGATAAACTATCACAAACTCCTTTTCAAATTACTCAACCAGTATTTAGTGAACTAATCATTCAGGAAAAAAGAGAATAATTTCCGATTTTTTTTGTTGAATTCCATGTTGAGCACTCAATAGATTCATTAGCTATTCTCTGCATGAACATTCGTGAAGTATGTGCATGAAAGATGCTAATATTTTATTGCTAGCTTAGAACAGACAGATATCTATGGATTTTGTAACAAGATAGTCAGGATAATGCGTTTGTTCACCTGCCACTTGTATTACTCTGAATTATGTGCCAAATGGCCAAGTTACCGACCTCAATGCTTACGAAGGCATTCAGTTTACATGTCCAAGAGATAAGAACCTTAGCTAGCAGAAGCGTGCCAATGCAGCCTAGTCATAATGCAGATCACTCTTTGACAATATAATGTGGAATATTCTTATTCAATCAAAGTACTAGTGTGAACTATTCAGTACACACATAATGAGTGTAAGTTGAAGATAAGTGTAGAGAATTTATGATTGTAGGTTTGCTTTGATGCATATGTTTTCCTTCGTGATTCTAATGAATTTCTGTTCTAATTCCTCAATTATTTGACTAGGAATGTTGAGTAATGAAGTAACAATTAGTAATCTCATGCCTTTTTCACCAATTATTTCTCAATCCTTCAAAAAATTATTACAAGTGTAAACAATTAAGCAGTACTATGAAATGTTGTTTGAATTCAAATAGCACAAAAACAAGACGCTAATTTTGCTGTTGTTTTTTTTTGCTTATGTAGACCCAGTGACTCGTAATGAACCAGAAGAATGTTGTCACCGACCACCAAACGCCCGTAATCCTTATTGTCTTCAAATTGAAATCCCCCATGATGATCCTTTCTACGGAGTGTACGGAGTACGTTGCATTGACTTTGTCAGAGGATTCCCCGGAGTTCGTGCCGGCTGCAGATTAGGTAATGGCCATAGTGCTAACTGAAGCTGTTCACACACTTTACTAGTTAATCTTCGTCTGAACTAAGGAATAGCGGAGAGAGTAATGCTGTGTGAATGATTGATTGTGTTGCTTGACAGTAGAATTGAATTTGAATGGATTTTTTTGTGTATAGGTTCTCGAAATCAATTCAACATTTTGACTGCCATTATCGACGGTAACACTGTTTATGGTGTCGAAGAGAATTTTGCCCGCTCCCTTCGATCAGGCTACGGAGGTCTTCTCAGAATGAACCCAGTTTTTGCTCAGTATGGTCTCCACGACTTACTTCCACTCAAGTTAGACATTCCCGATGAAGGATGCACTCGGCCTAATCGCTCTATGTACTGTTTTGATGCTGGTATGTCCCCTTTCGAATGCATCTTTAACATAATCTCGCTACTATTTCATGAAGCTTAACAATTTAGTTCATCTAATCGAATAAAACCAGTTCATACTGCAAATTTTATGAATTTTAGTAGGTATATAAAAATTTTATTGATCGCTATTAATTAACATATTCAAATTGCAGGTGAGATCCGAGTAAATGAACAATTGGTTTTGACATGCATGCACACGCTCATGGCCCGTGAACATAACCGCATTGCCCACAAACTGGGTGAAATCAATCCTCATTGGGATGACGAAACTCTCTACCAGGTATGACCCTTCTATGTTTTTACGAGGAAATAAAAAAAAGTGTAGCACTATTGTAGTCAGAGAAGAGTCTAATAGATTTGAGTGCAGAGTCACTCTTGATACGATGAGCAGTTTCTTTCATATTCTCCCTCTACACTTCAATTGTTTTCCGAGACGACCCTCGACACCCTCACACAAAATGGCAAGAAGGAAAGGACTGTCATTGCTAATGAGCTTTAGCTTGTTGATGAGCTCACGTTGTTCTTGTCACACATCAAAAGCTCTCTTGTCCCATTTGCATCCTTCTTCTTCTCTCTACGTCGACAGCCTATACTGTGACTCTCTGACTCTGTGGATTTGTTCATGCTCATTTACTGTTCTAATTCTACTGCATTCTTTAATGACTATATCACTAACTACTCACTTTTGTCATTTCAATTGTTATGTTGACATTTACTCTGGTGTGCAGTTGAGAGTTGCCATTTCATTCACTCAACTATGCAGTAAATCTCTCAGCTCACTTTTACTTTTTCAACGAAATTCCGAGCTTTCTGTGACATTTTCTACCTATAGGGCACATTCTTCATTTAAATGTCTCAACCGTTCTACATGCAACTCTAAACAATTATCAAGCATTTAAAATTCCTTTGTTTTATACTATTTGATTTATGGAGGCTCTGGAATTTGCAAGAATCACATCAATTATCATGTCATGTTGACTAACTTTGCACTTGTACAGCTAAAAAAGTGCAAATTCTTGTTAAAAACTCTCGTTTGTTGAATACTTGTCTCAACAATGCAAAAAAAAAGCCTTTTAGCTAGCTAGATGACTAAATGTTTATGTATATGCATAGATAAAAAAAGCGAAATGTGAAAATCCCATTTTCACATTTTGTTTCCTTTTTACTACTTGCCTCTAAGCAAGTAGACAATTTAATGAGATGTGAAGTTTATGTTTTAATTTCCTGTAATATATTAATTGGTGCTACTTTTTCGTACTAAAACCTGTTTAATTGATATTAGGAGGGACGAAGAATTGTCGTTGGCGAAATCCAACACATTACCTACAACGAATTTCTTCCTCTAGTCTTAGGAAAGGAAGTTATGGCTAAATTTGGACTTCTCCTTCAGAAAGAAGTAAGCAAAGGCTTTAAACAAGTCACGTGCGTGTTTTGTTGGCTCTGATCATGCAATAAAAATGTTTTCTTGATTGATGAAGGGTTTTTGGGATGGATATGATTCGAATGTCAATCCTGGAGTGTTGGCTTCCTTCTCGGCTGCTGCTTTCCGTTTTGGTCATTCTTTGCTGCCAACAAATGTCGAACGATGGTCTAAAGCTCACAAATTCATTGGTAATTCAATTCACACAAAAGGCTAATGCTATTTATTGTATCAATTTCAATGCAGGTGATAATGTACCTCGCTCTCGGTGCATGATGATGATATGATAATAATTCATGTGATTGGAATAATTAAAAACATTTTTGAATTATTTAAGCTTCTCGACGTTTGAGAGATCTGATTCGTCAACCTTTCGACTTGTACCGTGCTGGTGTAATCGACGAGTACTTCATGGGAATGTCTAATCAAGTCGCACAGGCTATGGACGACTCAGTAACCCAAGAGGTAATTATCGTACTTTTATTTACATTTTTTCTTTTCAAAAATGCATGCCACTAGGCAGTTGGCATTCGTCCAAGTCTATTGAAAAATCCAATCAATCATAATATCAACAGGTTGGGAAGGATATTGCATTCGGCCTTAGTGTTCATGTGCTAAAATCAAGAGATCTGAACTTTGCACGGTTCTAGTTTATCCAAATGGAAGAGCACTACATGTGCTGTCGTTAGTTCCATATAAATTATGCATATTATATGCCATTACGTGGGCTCTCAGGCAAGAACGAGAATTTATAATGTCCAATTTTGCCGGAATACCTCATTCATAATAATTAATGAATTGATAAATAAGACAGTAATCGAGTAATCAGATTTGGACAATTTTTAATTCCAGATTCATGTACAATAGCATGATGTGGAATGTCTAAATTAGCTATTTGCATAATAAGAAAGCAAAACGATATTAAGACATCTTTACTTATTACTTTTTAGGAACAATATTTGCAAAACTTAGTTTACACATTAGATTCATTTGCATTAAGACTGCCGCAGCACATGTGGTAAGAGTTATTTCCGAACGAGATCCATGAAAATAGAGCAGATGAAAGTTGCAGGGTGAGGAATGAAGAATAAATAAAACATTGAATAGAGATTACTGTACTCTGTAGTTCAAAGACATCGTCATGAGACGTCCTGAAACTAAACGAATGCACACTTGTTATTACTTTCGTGATCATCTACTTACGCTACGCACTTTTTTGTTTATATCATCCGTGTAAGCAAGTAGTGCAAGTTAGGTAGTACAGGAAGCTAGTAGACTTTGTTTATTTCTTCATGCTTGTTGGCAAATAGGAATTATGATTATTAACCTTTTTTATGGGGGTGAGATATTTAATTATGCGTCCATCATTCCATTGCTTGTTTTTGTTGGTTAAGGCGAATAATATTAGTATTATTTACATTGCTAAGTAGTCCATTTGAACCTAATCGTTGATTTCTCTTTTAGGTAACAAATCACTTGTTCAGAAAACCCAATCAACCTTTCGGTGTTGACTTGGCTGCTTTCAATATGCAAAGAGGTCGTGAATTCGGATTGCCATCCTACATGGAATACAGGTAAGCAATCAACTATTCCTTTCCTATTTTTCATTGGACAATTTTAGTGTGTTAAGCAGATACACATCTGCAACTAATTATTATCCTTACACTCTCACATGTCTTTAAGTCTTTAGAATGTTTTAAAAAGCATTAAAGGATTTTATCATCAGATCACTTCCAGTAGAAATGATCTTTTAAAATCGTGTAGGTTAATTATTAGTTAGAGATGGTTACAGTAAAAAAATAGACTGAGTAGGGCAGGTGATAAATGAAATGGAATCTGTGTAGGCTGTAGGCTGTATTTTTCTTTTCTTTATATTCGATTAGGTACAGATAGTTGAGGTGTTAAAAAGTGAGAAAATTCTTACAGTCGTTCGTTGTAAACATAGTAGAGCTAGCACATAGCTGTAAACAACTGTGTGTAGCTGTATGACTGAGGTAGTTGGAAAAAGCTGGTTGGGCTGGGAGCAGGGTTGAACTGGACTTGATTTACGAGATTGATACTCCTTAGCTGTATTTGCACAGATTGATAGAATTGCCTTACCTAGTGACACAGTGACGTACAAAAGACGAGAGTGAGGGACGTAGTATATATTATAGGAAGTATAGTGAGTGTATGTAGAGTTATAAGGATGAATGTAGTAGACGAGCATCTGCTCCGTCTCAGATTTCAATTAAAGTCAGATTGAAAAGACGAGGCGACGAAAAGGAGAGGACGTCACGTCAGTGAAAGTAGCCTACATACATGCAAAATGCAAACATGAATTAAGCATCAAAAGTATTAGCAAAACAGATTTGCATTAGAGGAACGAACCAAGATAGAGTCACTCAGCATTCTATTCATTCGCATTATTTTCCTACAGATGCTATCTGCAAATGTAAAGTGAGCAGGATTTGGAATTCCGTACAGGTTCCTTTGCCTTCTTGTGGCAATATCCATGCGAAAGGGAAAATATATATCGCAATTTCTGTTTAATAGCAAATAGAGTCGAGTGTGTATCTTTATGTACACACAGAACAATGTTTCCTATACAAACATCCAAATCCAACATGTCCACAATAGCCCTTTAAAGCATCATTATCATGTTACGTCTTCGAATTGCGTGCTTCTCCTATTATTGAGCAAAACAGAGTTTCTGACTCTTCCCATTCTCCCCTACTTGACAATTCACAGAAGGTACACATGCAAAGAATTTCAGAATTGGACAGAACAAACATTCGGGCTAGGTAATAAATGATTATTAGCTACATAATATTTTGAATTGCTTCGCAAACCCCAATTTCATAAACATAATCCTTTAGTACTGTAATTCTACAAGTGTGCAGAAAGGTTTTCACAACAGCTCTCGACTTCATATAAATAGAACTTATAATAATTCCCAACACTTTTCATTGAGAGACATATCCTATTTATATCCTTATGCATAGGCTGAGTGTGTGGATGAATGAAAAAAGGAGCAGGACAGAAATTGTGGATATGATTACGTGTGCAGTGCAGAGACGAAGAATGCAGTCCCTGTAAACTAGTGTCAGTCACTACTGAGTTATAAAATAAAATAAAATAATGAGGATTTTGCGGATACGTTTACAATGGGACTGAGGAATGCTCGTATGTGTGGTTTGTTAGTGGTTCTTCTGTTCCACTATTGTTCCCTACTCTTTCTTTTGATGTTTACATCGTTTTGAACGCTTTTCACAATCACAGGCCACAATGCTTAAATGAGCGAGCGCTAGCTATAGATATTACAGCCCATTATATGACATAACATCACACTCGTTCCTTTATTACTCATTTTCTTTCGTCGTCGTCGTCGTCTCTTTTCCTTGTAGAATGCGCCATTTATTATTATAGCACTTAGTCTACAATGTGCAATCATCTTGTCGTCACAATTAACTTGAAATTCTCTCGAGAGGCATAACAATTAAATAATGTTATGCGTTCCGCAGTTGAGATACAATATGTTTGTTGTGCTCACTCTTTGTTCACGTCATTATGTGCTCTATTAAAAATTAGGCTTCATTTGCAAGAGTTTTGTTGTGTTTAGTGATGTGTATTTGTACTTATCTGCTATAAGACTAAAGTTGGAATAATATACAGTGGCTTTTTAGAAGCTTTTAAAGTACAGCAGCTATTTTATATTTTATTGCTAGTGCAATAATACGATGACGATGTGTAGAGTAGGGAATAATGAGGAGAGTGTGTATAATAATGATGTTAGTTTGACTTCCTCAGCGCTATGCGCTGTAGGATTTAACAAGCTCTAATGTCCTTAGATAATGCTCGTATTTTAAGAACAGAGTCCCTCTGACTTGATTTGGTGAAGGTGTGACATGAAAAGGAAAGAATGCATGAATCCTGTTCTGTAATGTAAGTGTCTGTGGAAATGGTGCATAATTGTGCCTAATCTGAATAGAAATTTCTATAATATCCATGTATTTACATAAGTACAAAGCATTAGGGACTAAATGCGAATTTCCATTTCATCTTTAATTGGACTAGTACCTCACTACTATAATAAACATCTGTGGATTATTACACTATAATAGTGACTATCGCAATTTGCTCTAAAGCGAATTAAATCAAACTCAAGACATGAGTACATTGTTACATGCACACATTGTAATCGTCTTTCTTAGAGTGACTCTGCCCTTTTAATACGGTCGGCAGTTGCGTCATCGACTCAAATTAAATTATTTCGCCCACATTTTGCCCACCACCAACATTGCTCTTATTGTCATGCGAAATTAGGAAGCAGATACAAATGGCTTCTTTCCGTTACGTCCAAAAGGCACCCTTTCCTATCAACGATCATTGTGTAGAGACACAAGATACCATACACGTGCAAAAATGTAATCCAAGGAAATTAATCTTTTGGCTAATCTTCTGTTTACATTAGCGCTTGCAAATGTTGCCAACAATTGGGTTCAGTAACATTGCATATCAGTTACAATAATTAGATCATGTTTTACTTGATAATTACTAGGCATGGACAGACTTTGTGTAGGTACTGTGTTATACCACATGAGAACCTACTTCCCACACGTGTCCTTATCCAACGATATGACTGTAAAACTCACTAATACTAATATCTATGAATTGCGAATGGAACTAGGAAGCAAAGAATGTCTACAAATCTGTAATGTATCCATATCATTGCAGAGACAGTCTGCATAGGTCACAGCGAGGTCATCTAATAAAGCTAGTAGCTCTACTGTATAGACTTTCTGACTTTCATGTTTTTGTGCTAGGTACCTTCGCAGAAGTCTATGTATAAAACTGAAAGGATCCCTTAATTAAAAGACTTTGTTTACTTTTAAAATGACAATGAGTGATTTAACGTCAATTCACACAAAATTTTGTACAGAAATGTGAAGGATTTCTAATTCTTAAGTAGATTACTATAATTTGATGCTAGTCGTCATTAATTCTAACTCAGATTGGCAATAATTTAAAAAAGTATGTGTAATTTTAAAAATGTGATTTGATAATGCTAGAAAATATTGCGGACTTCCCGGGGCAGAAGGCTGGGATGATCTTTTCGGCTCAATGAACAACATCACCGTGAAGCGTTACGCTCAGATTTATGTCCACCCTCAAGATATTGATTTGTGGTCTGGTGGAGTTTCGGAGCGTCCTTTGCCTGGTGCAATGGTGGGACCAACTTTCGCGTGTATCATCGCTTCACAGTTCAGTAACGCAAGGAGAGGAGATCGGTTCTGGTACGAGTTGGGAGGACACCCCCACTCTTTCTCTCTCGATCAATTGGCGGAATTAAGAAAAGCTCGTCTGGCACGTATCGTTTGTGACAACACGGACTTGATTGACACTATTCAACTCTACCCGATGGTTCTCCCTGACCATGAAATGTAAACCTACAACACAACCTTCTTATTCCTCCATTAGCTACATACAGCTCGATAGAGATTTTTATCAGAGCAACTTTCAGTCTCATCTTGCAGTGTGTGCTACTAACTGCGATTTAATTAGGACACGCCCAACAAAGATATCATTCATGAAAGATATCAAGAATCACTTGACTCTACATCCCTACATCATTCTTTGTCCTTCATTTCTAGCCATGTCTTTCACGGATGATGTTAATAATTTTTCAAAAATGCATGGCAAGTTGCATTTTGTATCAACAAAGAGCTAAAATGACTTTTTTTTAACCCTTTTTGCAGCAACCCACGTGTTCCATGTCGATCTGGTGTGCTCCTTAACATAGATTTGAGTAAATGGGCCGATTATGGTGGCCAATATTCTCATTCAGCTCCAGTCCACGTAAGAATCTAACTATTGTACTTTAGTGCAACTATTTGAATATTTTTTCTCTCTGTCTTCTCTGTACGTTTAGGTACTTTATTTTGATATTTTTATTATTAACCAAACCAGAATCTCTGTACATTATAAATGAACATATCGACATAATAATATCTAGCTACCGTTGTACAAAAATCTCACCAAGCAATCGCAACTGCAAATGCAAAAAAGCAACAACCTTTTGTTTATATTTGTTTAAAGTCTCCCACATCCAATGAATTCTGATTTTAATTGTAAATCGGCTCTCGGCTGGGTTCTCTGTATAAAAATTCATCACAAGGAATACTGGCTAATTAATTTAGTTTTATATTTTTCTTTGGCTAATGGTACCCGGAAGCTTGTCATTCAAATGCCTCTATAATATACATCCACATATATATATATATGATTTGACTAAATAAATGGGACGCTTCGAATGCATGTACTCAACATCTTGTACATACATAGCGTAAAAATCACATCAAATCACTCTGTATAGTCACTATTGTAAAATCTATCACGCAACTCACTTCTCTTTCAACCAAATTGACATTTATTATTCATTCACCTACTTATGTTGAGTAAAAATTCTTTTATTCAGGCAAATATGCAAGATCACTTTAAAAACCCGTCTGTTTAGTAGATAGGGACTTTATTGCATTCATCGTCATAACTGTTCTTCCTGTGCACTTATATTTCACTATATTATGGTGCATGCGTTCTTACAGAAAATGAAGGACATCAACTTTGTTCTTCCTTTCTTATGTGAATAGTATCAATTCCTAAATAAAACAAGTTTTTTTTCACCAGCATGCGCTAAATGAAGGCTCGGCTTTTCACATCCGCACTTTTGCGTAAATAATAATTTTAGCCACACCATTATCCACCTGTCAAGTTCAACTTTATCGTAAATCAATATTACAATCTTGTTTATTGTGCTATACAGTACGCATTTTTTCCAAATAGTCATTTGATGAGAGATATTTTAATATTTATCTTAGCAGGACGTAACGTCTTATTATTGAAAAATATTTT
Source organism: Tomocerus minor (assembly GCA_009936455.2). NCBI lineage: Eukaryota > Metazoa > Arthropoda > Collembola > Entomobryomorpha > Tomoceridae > Tomocerus > Tomocerus minor. The sequence continues at coordinate 26,315 of JAAAYG020065351.1, forward strand.
CTCACGTATGTGAAAATGACAACTGATCTAGAGACGATTATGAAATTCAGCTATTAAATTCACTAGTCTGATAGTGCGTATAAGGAAATTCAATTGACACATTTTATTAGACACTCAATTGCTTAATTGAGTTTTGAATGGTTATTTCTGTATTTTAATTAGCCCAGTTTCTATTGCAGTTATTGTCTAGAGTTTGCCGATTCGAAATAAATTTTTCTGAGATAAGATATATTTTTTAATGAATTTGCTTAAATGACTGAATATTTTGGTAGATTTAAATTGATGAGATTTTTGAATGAAGGGCACTGCACAAAAGTTGCACTTATAAAATGATTTTAGCAACCCGTGCACTGCAATTATATGAAAGAGAAATCACTTTGTCTTTAGCTTACACAGAACACAGATCACAGAATCACATTATGATTAGTGTGTAGAAAAGTGAATTTTAATGATATATGAGATTAATGGAATGGAGTGAAAGTTTTTGTCTAACTGAATTGGTTTAAATGGAATGACTGGATTCAGGTGCCAGCTCCGAAGGGTGTGGCCGCTCCACTTAATCCCCAGATTCCTGAAACAGTGGTGGCCAATTTACTCCCTAATCAACAGCAGCTTAGTTCGAATCGAGTCGTACGGACTTTCCACGGAAAGCCCAATATGGCTTCTGCTCTTTTGGGTGTCGCCTCCAACCCTAACGCACCTTTCCTCAGAAAATAATAATAACAAAATTATACTAATAATAACTAACATACTTATTAACTCTTTTTCAAATCTATACCTAAAACTTACCATCGAGAGAATACAATTTATTTCATTATCTGTACTACTTACTTATTATCATTAGCTACTACTACTTACTACTATTCAAAAACTAATTGCTTAACAAACTGCCTGAATACAAATAGCCTTCCTCATCATTTGGATACGGAAATCTTTGTACAATGGCTGCATTTGGATTGGAATTTGGATTGAATTGCCTAAAAAATATCTTTTATACTCTCTGTTTCTATATCTCTACTCTGTTTGTACTTGTTTGTAAATTTTTATTATTCTACTACTATAATCTATATCTCATAGTATATAAGATAATGTATTTGCTATTATTTAGTGGATATACTCATAGATTTAATATAGCTACCTATTATTATGTAACGAACCGAGAGTGCCTACTTTTTTGCTATTATTACTGGGAAGGTCCCTAAAACCTTATTGTAACTATTTCGCTGTTTATATTTTTAATACGACCAAACAAAACATATTTTGTACCTTATTTCTATTTGCAAGAAAAGAACTAGATATATCTACCATATATAAAGTACATTATAGGTTAGTACATACTTGTAGTACTGAAGTACCTAAAGAATCACTTGAAATATTTCCATTACTATTCGTAATTTGTGTATATACGAAGCTAACGGTGTTTCAAGTTACAGTTTGATGTATATATTTGTGCTGGGCTATATTTGCATTTTAATAGCAAAATCGATGGATCCAAACTTATTTGATGCGTATTTACGGGATGCGTTCATTTCAAAGCTTTTTTTGTTGATACTACTGACCTGACCTGACTAAACATACGTAGAGTATTATTACGGACGTGTTATTAAATAAGTAATTAAATCAATTGCTACAATATAGGTTTGCTCTATTTTCTATAAACCCTTTAAAATGCAAGGAATACCTTTATTTTTTTTGAATATGCTACATCAGGATCCGTTTTCTCTTATAGAGAACTAAATATTTCGCAGTTATGAGCCTGTAAGAAATATTGAATGGTATATATAGTACGTGTACGTACCAAACAACGAACATCTATTTTGCTAGTGAAATGAAAAAGAAACTTATGTCTGATCGGAGAAGGAATCAATAAATTAAATACCATGAAAAATAGACAAAATAGATACTAAAAGTAGTCTGTAGTGTTTTTGACATGATAAAAAATGGGCTGAGGAGTAGAATAGATCCAGTAGATGGAAATTAAAAACTTTAATATAAATAAATCCTTTTAAGGTGATAATGTTGCTATTTTAGTAACATTAGCTCCTTATGTATTTGCGATAAGAGTTTGCCACAAGTCGGCCAACGACGTAATCAAATTACACGACTAGAGTTGTGTCATGTCACCTGCATAAAATTATTATCCAATCAACCCGTCGGATTTAAAAGGTTTCTAGCTGCTCATTTGATAATTAAATTATAATGCAATGTGATTTTAGTAGGTATGTTTGTAAATCACCCACGTAGTATAATAATCTGGATTTGAAAAAATAATTGCGATGCAAGAGAAAGGAGAGATAATAAATTAATTCTGTCGAGTCAAAATCAGATCAGACTCGATTTGTACTTTACATCTGAAGCATATAATTAAATGAAGTCAACTGCAATAGCGCAAGAAAGCAGATAACGTGTACACTGATGTAATAAAATGTTAATTTCCTTGTCTTGTAGGGTGAGTTTTGCTAATGCACTTGCATTATCCTTAATGAAACAAAGACATGATTTTGATTTCTTATTAGTGACTCGTAGTACACACTTTTATTAATTGATTGAAGTGCAATTTATGTCTCTGTACTGCCGTTTTGTTAAGGTTTGCTGTTGTGTTAAAGAGTCTTTTTATTTTGAGTGTTATGGTTTGGAGTTGATTAAGTGAGAGTAAAACTCTAAAAATTCTAAAAATTCCAGAATTTCTCTTGACAAATCTATTTCAATTGTCAATGTCAGATTAGGTCAGAAAATTTCAATTTTCCTCTGCAAAGGTACCGCAAAGGTCCTATGCCAAAATCATTTGTTAACTATTTTAATTATCTGGATACTCTTGTTTCGCACTATTTCATCACAAGCAGTTGCGTTGGTCAACGCTAAGTGACAAAAGGCTCTCCAACAGGTCCACTAAATCTAATGCAATGATAATTGCAAAAAATATGCGAAGATCGTATGAGTATATACATAACTAAATATAGGCGTAGTAGATGTGTGTATGTGTGTGTAGTGTGAGTGATGTGAGGCGAGAATGTATCTTCTGTATCTTAGTAGGGCTATTCATTTCTAAGAGCATTGATGATTATCTTCCAAAATTTAAAAAAAAATGGATTTTAATCTCTTTGCTAAAGCTTTATGATTATTATTCTGGTTGTCTGCAAAATAATCCCATTATTATTTTCTGGGTGATTGTATAGGAGAAGTTATAATCGCGCATAAGAGTGCAGATTATTAGAAATAATAATCAGAATAAGCGACTATTGTGATGATAATTGTTGGAAGTGAAGAGCTCTACTGTAGTTAAGTGATTAGATTTATGATATTATATGAATGGTAGTGTGTGTTAGTGTAGCTTTATTTCATAAATGGTTAGTTGGTGATAAACGAGTGTGTGTTTGTCGTATGAGATGCTATTTTAGGGTAATTGTAGTGTGTCGTGTCATGTCATGTCAGTGTACCTTTACTTGTTCATATATACAAACTCATCCCAATAAGAGTGCATTTGTATATATAATATATTTTGTCTGACTACTGAATATATACATTTGCTATAATAATATTTTGACTTTATTATTCAAAGTGATTCGCTCAGATTCCTTCGAAAATCCGAATAATAATAATTGTTTGTACTGTACCCAATCAACGTGGTTCCTGAATCATTTTTTATAGTTTATTAACATAAAAAACTTGCATTTCCTAACTTGGACTCTATATTATTTACATCCATATAAATATAGGGTTAATATTGAATCTCCAGTTCATTATCTTAAGATCAGTGTGAGTCTATATGTATAGCACTCAAAAAGATATTTCTATATTCTCATTGCATGAATTACAGTTTGAAAGTTGTAACCTGGCTGAGCTAATGGCTAACACATCTTATTAATCTTATACTCAAATTTCAACTTTTAGTGAATACTGATACTAATTATTGTAAGTACACAACCTTTACTAGTCTCTCTACCACTTACTTAACTTACTACTCCAGTATACGTAGAAAAACTCGAGCTGCATATAAATTCCTCTACTACAGCATTGAAACCCAAACTATCAACTTTACTTTTGTAAATCTGGATTTCTGCAAATCATCTGTAACTGTTTATAGCGAATGCAATGCATTAAAATCAATTCGTAAGGTAAGACTGTCTTAACTTGAATTGAACATTTGTATGATTGTAATTATCGTAGTCTTTGAGATAAATACTGTAGCGTAGAGTAGAGTAGAGTTGATTAGATTTTTAATAATAAGTAGATCCCAAGGTATAATCTATACCTGGTAGAGTCGTCTGAGTAGTGGATGACAGTATTCGTAGTTGCATCTCCTTTGAATGTAAAATTGCATTTAAACCATTTTTAACCCTAACAAATATCTGTATAAATATTTGAATTTTATTATTACATCTTAAAACTAACAATAACAAAACTTAATGCTAATATTGAAGCTTGGCTTTTTTGCAAGATACAAATCGAGCTAAAACATAATGCTTAAAAAGACTACAATGAATTTATAACTTCATTTTCAGCATCTCTGTTTCTTAATACTTTTTCATTAATAGTTTTGATGGAAATTCTATTCTAATACTGTTTGAATTTCGATTTTTACAAAGAAAATACATTTTGTGGAAAATCGAGCGCATGAAGATTAAAATAATTGAATGGATTGAATTTTGGAAGATTTTGTGTTGCATATTTGTGCGAGAGCTGGTCACTAATTCTGAGTTTATGATTATAGACTGACGGCTTGAGTCTTGGTGGCTACGAGAATGACCCGAGTGTGGGGAAGTACGTGAACCAAGATGGTCTTCAGCAATTAAGACACTATCTGAAAGTGGGTCCTTACCGAACTGCACTGGCCGGCTCATCCAACAACCCGTTTTTCGGATACCTCCGACAAGTAATGCAAAAGGCGAAACGGAATATTGATCCGGAAAACTTGATTGTGTCTAATGCCACTATGGAGCTTGTTAACATTAATGCTCCAGCTCAGTCCTACACCTTCACCCGCATCCACAACAATCCCAACATACACGCGGATGTCGTCGACATCAATGTCGGCATCATCCATGACAGCGTAGACCCCCTGGCATCCGCTGCCTCCTCCCAATCCCATGTCAAAACCATCGCCCTCCCGCCTTCCAACCCAACTCTCCCTAATAGTCCACAAAGTAAAATTAAAATCCCGCCTCAACAACCCATCAGTCCTACTCCGACTACAAAATCCCAATCTCTCAGTGGCCACAAACGAAAAACTAGTTCATAAACACTTTTTTAAGAGAATTTAATTATTTTTTACATAGCTGCACATGTGAATAACTAACTATATATTGAGTAATATTATTTTCACATCATTTTCCATACAATTTTTAAAGATTTAACTGTTAGTTTGTCATGCTTTTTGGGCCAGAGCGGGAAGTGGTCATCCTGTACAGTACAGAATCCTATAATATCCAAATCACCAGTTTACTTAGTTATCTTAAAAATAGAATCCTCCAAGATGGAAATCTTTTCTGCTAAAACGAAAAGCCTTCTATTAGTATAACAAGTTAACAACGTTATTACAATCTTTTGAGCTATGGAGCATTAGCTATTCTTTTTTATTTTAAATTCTGCATGTTTACTAATGTTTAGTTCTACATTAATCAACATATAACCTCTTTTATAACCAAAATAATATTTTTGTATAAATACGCTATTCTGTCGTACCCACACATTACATAAACCTATCACGAAACATGCATGTTAACATAAACAATACAATTACACGATAAAAACAATGACGCAATCAAATCCCAGTGCAAGTGTTAAAAATATTGAAATTATAATATGAGTTTCATCATTATTTGAGAAAATTAACTTAATTAAATAATTATTCACTGAGATTTCATTTGATTTAATGAGTTGCACTGGGAGAAAGAAAAGGGCAATTGCAGTTGTGTTTTTCTTTGGTAGCATACTGCTACAATTTCTGTTGTACATTCGAATTTACATCGCTGCTGGAAGGAAACTGCGAGGAGATGAATGATGTGTGAATATACATATATAAAATATAATATACCTGCGGGAATCTTTTTGTCAATAAATGAATGGAGCCAAGAACTAATCTATAAACCTCTGGGTCTTTCTCTAACAAATCTGTAATTCTCACTGGCCATGGCCCCTGAATAACCATGCAATCCTTCTTATTTTCGGCTTCGGCTAAATAAGAATTATCTTCTTTCTTAAATTAACATGACTCTTCTTCTGCCTTGCACTTCTTATTAGTAAGTCCATGGATTTCATTTTCCCCAGTCACACCTCTCGGCTATATTAATATTAATTAACTCAAATGTGTCACCAACTCAAAAAGAAGAATGTGAAAATTGTATCTATGAAACTAATGCTGAATTAACAACGCTGAAATTAACTTCCCTCGCCTTCTGTTTCTATCCTATCTGTTAAATGCGGAGCTCGGAAACGAAACAAAGTACCATTACGGAAGAAGATGGAAATTGTAAGTTTTAAATTGGAAATGACTTTTTAGAAGACCAATGGACTGACGCACAGTTCCTGACTTAATTATTTGATTATCCTATTTGATTTATGCCCTGATGACTGTAAATATTTTAGCAGCAATTTGTAGCCTTCCTTCTATTTTTCAATCTTTTTAACCTAAATCTCTTTTGTAATTTATTTAGATTTCAAAAACAGTTTTATTGTAGTTAGATATCTGAAACAATTCAATGTTGTTGCCTAACCGTTGTATATTTTAAAAGACTGATTATACCACAACAGTTTTCTCAATTTTATGTGTACATACTGCGTTTCCCTTCGGGCAAAGTCAAATGTACAGGATTATAATTTTTTAAATAGACATACAATAACTAATATATGTATTGAACTACATATATTAGTTATATGTAGCAAACATTACCAAAGTATCCAAATGGAGAATCATCATCAGTACCTATCTGACCCCAAACAAGGGAATCGAATGAAAGTAATTTCTATCTTCATGGTTCAAATTTTATATTATATTATTTATAAAATTTCCGATAAGGTTTTTGGTGTATTCTTACTGCACGGAAATCATCATGTGCAATTAACTGTTTCTCTTAATTGCAAGTATCACACTAACAGATTGATCTGTGTGGATCTTGCATTTTTCATGATCCGAATGATGCAAAGAATTAAAATATATATAAAGGTACATGGGATGATGAGACTAATTTAATTGTCTAATTAAGACTATTTTCAAAAGTTGTACAACAAAGCAAGCATTTGTACCAGTTAAGTCAATCCTTACCGAAGGATTTGGCTTTTATAAATGTTGAACCAGTTGACCATAAAAATTTAAATTACTTTCAGTGGATTCCGTATGTAACTTATGTATTGATTATCTGTCAATTGACGTCTCCCATATTTACCAAACTAATGCCCATTGCTAATGCTAATTGAGAATGAACACCTGCTAATTAGCAAATATATTATTTATGTATGTCCACTTAAAAAACAAATCCTGCGCATAGACTAGTCATTTTGTTTTAACTGCAAAAGATGCATGTCAGCAAACCTGTGTAAAAAGAAATTTTCCTTTTTGACACCTGTAACTATTCACAAATTTGGAAATCATACATAGCCAAACGGCTCTACTGACACTTAATACTCTTACACATGATACAAAAGACAATTAACATGATGCCATATTTTTACTGTGGACTTTTACACTGAATATGGTACTCCGTCCTAAAATTGAATGGATACTCCTTAGTCTGCCCATAGTTCCTAAAACTAATTAACCTCAACTAACCCAATAAATTGTTAATAGATAATCGCTTGACTAAATGAATGAACTATTAATAGTGGTACACCTTGACCATACCTATGGTGTTTAGCAATTAATTGCTTTGCGAAGTAAACTAACCAAATTGACATTACTATTTAACTGAAAACGCTTAAATTTTTGATGGTTGATACTAGTCGCTTGTTTATTGTAATTTGTGTGTAATATTTTTGTGTGTGTGATTGTTAGGTGCTGACGAGACGACCCGTGACACTTATCCACAGCACAAAGGGGCATGATGCCTCCAGCATAGCCAACGTACACTACTCTCCAGAGCCAGAACACGAAGAGCATCCCAGTCCAGGCGTTGACCACTCACCCAGGGGATTTCCAGCGTTTGGGGGGTTACCTTTAGGGAAGCACGGTCGAAAACCCCTGCTAGGTCCATTGTCGGACATCATTCCTCCGGGAGATAAGCCGTTCTTTACTGGGACGGATGGAGCTCTCAAACAAGGTTACGGATATACCATTTCCAAAAAGTTTGGTGTCAACATTCAGCACTAATCTATAATCTAATGACTAAAATAAAGTAATAATAATATTAATAATGCAAACAGATACACCACTACTCTAGAGAGACACACACGTACACAAACATCCTGCACCAACAACACTTATCTCTATCCGAAATCAAACCAAATCACAAACATGCAGAGGAGAGTCATTATTATTATTATTATGTAGAGAAAGAGAAAGAGACACTTGTAATAATAAGCAGACATCATACACACCCACACATGTCACACCCACTAAGCAAATCCTATGCAAATTATGAAAATTCGAAAGAAAATGCTGGAGCCTTCAACCAAAGCAAATTACTATTTACCAATATTATTTTATCATTATATACTCATCGCTACTACCTATAAATGTGACGGCTATTTACTGGCTATCTCGTAACTATAATATAAATACTTTATTAAATTAAAAGTTTGAATGATGAAATATATCCGTGAGAATGTTGAGGAAGTTCCTTTTTTTAGCCAAGTCGTTAGAAATACTTCCAACAACATAACACATATACACAGAAAACCAAAAATAAATGAACATTTTATATATATATATTTTTCTAGAAAAAAAGTCCTTTTGATTAGCATACCTGGGAGAAGTAGCTTTTATTAGATCCTGGCAAATTAGAATTTCGTTACATGGCCGCTTTTCTCACTCGACGATAATTTATAAGTGTAACTTTGAAAAAGTATGAAGGATTTTTGGAATTCTTTTTTTGTGTCATATTTAAATGTTTGTTTATATGCATTAATTTTTATCGAAGTATAGAATTCGGTATGTTAATCAGACAATGTGCATTAGCATAGATATAGCACATACATAGTGACATTTAGGGGATTGAGATGCAGATTCTATTTCGGTAAAGGCGCGGATACATACAGATAATAATATAAGATAGATTCTTTTAGAAAATAGACATGCAGTAAATTAGGTACTTTAAATTAAATTTGTGTCTGCTATGTACAGAAAACTGATGGCAAGACTATCAATCAGCTATAGCGATGTACATATATAAAAGGAAGAGTATTTGAAAGGAAAATGCTCGTTTCAGTTGTTGTTGTTGTTCTAAATAGTAAGTTATGGATTTATTACTTAGAATCTTATTTAGAAGTTTTAGCTAAGTTTTTGTATTCCTCCGTAAAACGTTTTTTTAAGAAAACGAGATAATACACGTCAAGAAAAGAAGAAAAGAATATTTCAGTTTTGCTCTGCCTCCCTTCCTTCTCTAGAAATAAGTAAAAGTCAGCAGCATTGTCACTGTCACTACATAAGTTTCCTAGCTAATTAAATGGAAAAAAGAAGGTTAAGGCTGAAGGTTAAGTAAAAATGCATTTACTACATTACGTCAATTACTTTTCGGCTTTATTAGATTTGGAATTTGCATACTATTTAGTTTAGCTTCCATTTTCTGATTAATTATTTACTCTATTTACAGTTATGTTTCTCTGATTTCACATTTACTTGAGAAGTGGAAAATGGAAAATCCCATGCATTTTGTCTGAAATTTCCAGTGCTGATCAATTAATAACGGCCATAAGAATATTTTCTTTTCTGTATTTATTTTTTTAAGTTAAACACTTGGTCAATAATTATATTCAGATAAACCGAGAGATACACAGGGATAGCTACCGAAAATTTGAGGTTAATAGAAAGTGGAGGTATTGTCGATTGCGAAAATCTCAGCAGGTAGGTGTGTAGGCCAAATTGAATATTTACTCAATTATTGCGAAACAATTGTTTGTAGCTACTCGAAATCCGAACACCAGCATTATGCTGACCGCTGAGTCGAAAAAGGGATTTGGGTGTAAATATGCGCACATAAAAGTAAATAGTATTTTGCAAAAGTATTCATGAAGGAAGTGTAATGATAGTGAGTGCCCCTATTATTATATTATACTTTACACGACTGGGACCTTACATTTTGAAGGATAAGAAAGAATTAAATTGAAGCCTTTATGATGTAAATAGTAAAGTTAAAAAAAATGGTCGTTCTGAAATCGAACCTGAGCACTGTCGATCGCATGTTCAATTGTGTCGCCCATTTGAGTCGCCCATTTGACCATGCAGAGCTATGATCGTATTTTTACTTCACTGTATCTGTAATGTTAATATTGTTACATCAGATTGCCAGACGCAAATAATTTCATGCTAAATCTCAGCCAAGGCCAGAGATACATTTATCTCTTTATTTTTTAAACTTTACTATTTACATCATAAAGGTTTCAATTTAATTCTTTCTTAAAATCCTAAGGTGTATGAAAAGTAAGTACATTAATTTATGTTGAAGGATATTCTTGGTAAATCAGGAATAGGCAAGTAAGTACATTACACCACAAAAAAGGCTTCATACATAACCTAGCCAGGGAGTGTAAACATAAAGGAACTCTACATGTCAAAGACACAAGATGAATAGTTAAACAAAAAGATGAGCTACCAACAACATGCACTTACAAACACACGCACATCCATCTCCTTTTGTTTGTAAGTAAAATAAAATAAAATTTGCAATAAGCTCCGTAAAATTAGTTAAAATAGAATTCTGTAGACATTGGCTCTGCTCTTCTGTTGCTTTTTAATCTAGAATTTACCTGAATGATATTAGTTAGTTTTATTGTGTATTTAATGTAAAATCGTAGTCGTGAATTGTAGTAAAGTATTGTGTCGTCGTGCCATGATCCTTCGTTCGTTCGTCTGTTCTCGCTGTAAATGAAATGGAATGGAGTGAAAAAACCAAAAGTATACATAAAATATATCTACCTACTATATGTCCCTACCTATATAATATAATTTTTATATATATACCTATATAGCTTATATCTTGAATGCCTACTATTATGACATTGCTCTTAAAACCAATTTATAATGGAAAACTACATTAAAATTCCGTCTTCTATTAAAGTCTAATACAATAGATGCCTAACCAATTTTGTTTATTTTTATATATAGCTAATATCTTTAACTCTACTTTATCTGCCTT
>JAAAYG020065462.1:3775-74531 GCA_009936455.2 Tomocerus minor
AAGGAGAACCTTTCGTCTCACTCTTTTACACAGACTCCTACTCTGTGCTGCTGTCTATGTTACAGGATAAGAGTATTACACTGGACAATTCTAAATAGACGAGATCAACTATAATCTACTCAAAATTCCAACTCAAATCCAATTAAAATGTAAAAAAAAATAAGTATACATAAACCACTAAAGTTTTATTAAGACTAGGATTCAAATTAAAAGTGAAAAAAGTCGGAAACTTTGAAAATATGATTGAACAGGGGCTAATAGACTTGTCCAGTGAGTTTTACCTGTAACATGTGTATACAGGACTTTGAACTGAAATGTTACTAAATAAAATGTAATCTAGATAATGTGTTGTGTACATCCGATTAAAGAGCTTAAAGTGAACTGAGAGGAAAGTCAAGCATTCATATGTGTTTTAATTATCAAAGGAAGAGGAGCAGAGCACGATGTGCACTACGTGAACTTAAACTGAATCACCATCCCATTCGCATCTGTCAATAACGTGGAAAACTGATGATGGAAACTGATCTTTTAATCACATGTATATATATCCCTTCTTTGTATAGTAAAAAATGTATACATACACGTACTTTTGTTTTGGAAAGTTATTTAACATGCTCATTTCGAAAAGAAGTTACGTTTAAGTTTACAATGTCCGTGATTTAATAAAACCCAAAAATAATTGAAATTATAATACGATTGGCCATTTTTAAACTTTATAATTCCTATTTATTTATGCAACTTTGCATTTTATATGAGCAGAGAACAAAGTTTTAGTGTATTAAAGAGCTGACGCAACTGAATATCGGAGACATTTTGTACAGACAGAGTAGGAGCTAGACTCGAAAGAGCAAAGTAAATGTATAATAGGAGACAGAAGAACATATGATAAAACTTAGAATCAAAGCAACGAACATAACATCAGACGAGAATGAGAAAGAACATAGCGCACAAGAGTCTTAGCATATAGCAAAATAAATGTATCCACCCAGCCCCTGATCTGATGTTATGTGATGCAAGTTACGTTAGTACATCCATGCACCTCACATCACATCATCAGCATCATATGCTCTATAATATACCAAGATACAAGTACACGTATTATAAAATTACCCTTTACACTACATGAATTTACATCACATCACTTTCAGTTTAGCTTTAAGTTACATTACTCTGTATTTGCTACGTGTGTAATAGGTACTTCAGTATAATTTGTAGCAAAGTATTTATATGTCGACTTTACAAATGCTTAAGGACTGACATATGCAAATTAAATAGATTATACTCATTTACTACATTTACCTACATCAGATTGCATAATTTTCTCTGAAAGTTGTAAATATTATTTGGAGATATGTATCTATCCAGCCAATAATAATATGTACACATCAAACATACCTATATGTGTGGCAAATGGCATACTACGTAAAATACTACAAAGAGTTCAAAGAGCCAAAATGGATGCATACGATAATATTTACAAAACTTTGTACTGTTACTGTTCTCTTGTTCAAAGATCTTTAGCACGTTATATTATACTATGTTAAAATATCATATGAAAAGATACTGCATACATACATGAATGCAAAAAAAGAGTAGTGTGGAACAATAAAAAGTATTCATAGAGGATGCCAAAAGAATAAAAGCTCTCAATGTTGACAATATGAAAAGGCCAAATAAAAACATTAGTAATTGACTCATTCCGCATTATTAAATTTCCTAGATTAGTTGCAACAATGATTATAGTTCTTGTGAATGTCATTTGGTTGTTCGTATACAACAATGTGCATATGTACGTACACACACACGGAGTTTTGTCTAATGACGACTAAACAATAACAATGTATGTAACATTTTAAAATTATTGGTTTTCCTAGAAAACGTAATGGATAGTATAGTTAGTTATTGCAGTGGTTAGTAAATGGATGTGAGAAAGGGTGGTGAAGATAGCTTAACATTTGTCTAGATAGATCGAGTGCATTTAGGTGGAACCTGGAGCAGGAGTCTGTTTTTTTTTCTGGAAGTTCGTTCGTGCTATTCTGCGTTGATGATCTGATTGCAAAGTGTTACATATGTACATAGTGAGGAGTGGACTGAACTGAAACTAAACTGAACTCTTTCGATTTCAACGGCACAGCTCGTGATGATGAAAAGAGAAGGAAGGAAAACTAACACTTAGACAGAGTGTTGCTTTTGCTTTGCTTACAGTTGTACCGTTCTATCTTCTATCTCTCTCTCTCTCTCTACATAATATACGAATGCATCTTTATCTCTTAAGTTCATTCAATTCACTCTGTTTATGCATTTCTCTGTATATGTAATGTGTGTATCTCTGTAGTTGTAGTACTATTCTTGACTTGACTATGTCATGTCAGAGACTGTTGTGTTCCTTCCTTGGCTTTGCTTGACTTCCCTTCTACGACCATACTAACAAACTATAAGTCTAGTCAAGAAGACTTCAGTTCGTAGTTTTGGAGCTAGCTAGCATTCGAAGCAGAAGCGTACAAGAGTAACACCTAACACACACATACAATAAAAGTCGAGAAACACCACATCATATATATATAAGAGGAAAAAACAAACCAATATATACATAATAGAAATGAACATTAGAAATACTATGTGCATAGTAATGCCTTGCTCCATGTAAACTCACTTCATGATGAGAATGATGATGACGGCGAAGAAAGAACTCGGGAGCATCTTCAATATCTTTTATCCTACACTACACATATATATATATATATATATATATATATATATATACATATAGATTGTACAGCATCTGCATCCATATTACACTTACAACTAACATATATATGCCTAGTACAAAAGAAAGAATAACTAGATATGCTTTTCATTTCTTTCATTCTATATATTCATTCATACTCCTATATAAAACTAAGATGTACTGCATAGTAGCATATAATAAATACGAAGTTCAGATCTCGATATACCTTCTCACTTACTTACTAGTTCCTTTTACTAGTCTTATTTCTTCAGATGCAAAGGCATGAACTGGAATCAAACTTCAGTTCAGTAAGACAGAAGAACTACTACACACACTATCGTTGTTGCTAACACGGATATAATATTATTACAAATACACATTACATGATACACACAAAACTATTGCGTGAATCTAGCAACCAGGACTAGTTTACTTTACTTATAGTCCACGTATCTATTATTCTTTGTATTGTAAAAGCTCCCTACTTTCCTTACTTTCTGTACATTAGACGTTTCTTCGACTTACTTGCCTTCTCTATAATATAACAACAGTCGTCTGCGGACTCTACCTCTCTAATACCTTTTTATACTACAGAATAAATATACAGACTACATCCTATAATATAACACAAATCTCAACACACAGAATAAGCACAGAGATACTTACAACAGAATCCTATCATAAGTATCGCCTATGGCATCAACAGCTCTCCAATCGCATCTCGCATACTTATTTCTTGCTATCCTACCCCGACTCTTCGTCTTTAAAATTACTTGACTTCTCCAAATGCAACTACAAAGGTGTACATATTCCTGTTCTGGATTTCCCCCATTATCATATACACTCTTCAGCCCTATCATCTCCTCAGTCTACATGTAATTCCCTTTCAAAAACTGAAACGTTTCGAAAATTTAGATTTCCCGCATTAGCGCATTAAATCCAAACTAATTTCCTTGCATCTTGCATCACAATAAGCTGCTCAGGGATTAGTAAGAGCGAAGCTCACCGTATCAAATTCATACCTTTTTTGCGATGACAGATGAATCACAACAAAATAACGATTAATTTGTACTTTTCTCAGTTTTAAACATCTCTATGAACTAAAATTAATTACGCAAATGTTCCTTGAATCACTAATTATAGTAATGGGTATGCCTATAGCGATACTAAATCCGAGTGTAATTTTTACTGAGTGCTGTGTACTACTAAGAACCAAGGGATTTCAGATATTCTATAGTAAGAATAGCTTAAGGGTAGTGGTACGTTTACCTGAGTGCTATCTGTGGCTAACCAATTCTTGTGCGTATCCCTTAAAACATCATTTGTGTAACTACTAAGCACAGTACCACATGTTGCTAGTGCTCTTAGGATATATCCATAATATGAATTGGTTATATAGGGCTGAAATGGTAAATGGATAGAAAGAGAGAGAGAGAGAGAGAGAGAGAGAGAGGCTAAGTGTAGGTACAAAGGAGATGTCTTATATGCATATTATCAGTTCGGTTATAGATTTAAACTGGAATCACATCCCTGTTGTAAGATTTTAGCTGGACAGACACGTTTTTGGCTGTTAAGCCAACTAGCTTGTAAGATATCGTGTGTATTTGTATTTAGCGTTGCGTTGCATGCATGAGCATCTGTAGATGTGGCCTACGTAAATAGGAGAGGAGAGAATAGGCAAGATGAGCTGGTAGAGAGAGAGAGAGAGAATGGTTGGTAGTTTTATAAGAGCAGAGCCAAGGCGTAGAGTGCTGAAGGCCTTTTACTTTGTGTGTGTCTTGTCTTAGTCTTGTCATGTCTGCCTGCCTCCATCCTCTGTACAACTTCCAACGTTCATAAGGCAAAAACTAACTACTGCATTCACTCTTTTATTCTCATCATCAGATGTGATGTGAGTTTTGAGTTCGTTAGTACTTCTGCCCTCCAGCAGCATCCCTCCATCGTCCAGCCCAGTTCAAAATTCAATAGCAAACTAACTAACGTTTTCGACGAGTACACCAACCAACTCTACGTCTACGCTCACCACACAACTACCTACATAACAAAACATGCACACACACACAACTCAACTTCTGATGTAACAAAGTACGTAGTTACTGCTCTCCCTTCGTTCTCATCCCAAAAGCCAAGTACCTACAATCTCCAACGTGTGTGTGATCATTCCAGCACATATATAGAGGCTCTGTCCATTATATTAACCCTTATAATAATATATACTTGCTATTGCTGTATTATTGCCTAGTATATATTTTTGCATGATATTTACAAATGCATTGCTTTTAGCAATTGCTGACGATATATATCTGTTAATACTCGATATAGTATTACTATGTAGGTACTTAATGGAAATACATTATATGTATATGTAGTAAATCAGTGAATAGTATATACTCTGTCTCTCGGTGTATTTACAGAGAGTAAATTGAGCAGTAATAATGTTTTAAAACACCTCCTTGCAAATCAAATCAAACACAATTCAGTCCAATTCAAAGGAATAAATGAAAGAAATGCGAGGCAGATGAGAAAAGTCTGTTTATTAGGAATATATATAAGGGTATATAGTGGATGTATATTTGTTTGTATGCAGTTAGGTAGTTAGGTTTGTGTATTATTTATAAGAGGATTGTATAATGGAAAAGAAGAAGGGAAGAAACAACATTTGATCTCCATCGTCCCGACGCGTCTCCCCATCTCGGCCTTATTAAAGCTCCTCTGTTCATTTTCGCACGATGCGATGAGATGCTATCTCGAATGCAAAATCAAATGCAAATCCCACAGAAAAAACTTGACACCTCCTTCTCACGAGAGCATTATTATTAGTATTTGCCGATCCGACTTGATTTGATGAGAAAGTTAAGTCACCTACCTCCTTGCTACGTGTATATATTTATGTACCTTGTACTTATTAATACAGATATATGTATTTACTAAAGGGATGGATTGCAATATATTATACATCAGATTCTCTTGGTTTGGCTTCAATCTCACCTGCACTGCTATATTTTTATAGTTGACAAGGCTCGGTGAGGAGCAAGGGAAATGAAGCTAATTCAAGTCTCAGGGAAAAAGAGAGTAAATGATGGAGCCAGCCGGAGATTGTTGCGGGAGATAATTTAGAATTTAGGATGCTATCATGTTTAGAAATGGTGTAGTTGTTTTGTCGGATGGATGGCGCAATGATTTATCCTCTTCTCTATATTCCAAACTGCCATTTCTTATAGATTCATCAACATCTTTGTAAATATCATATGTTTTTGAATTATTCTGATTATGTAGACATTTGCACAGATGTCAGAGAAGAATACATAGATACTATGATGTTTGTATAGTAGTAGTAGTTGACTAAAAGTCACTCTATCCACTCCATTTGTTTTCCTGCAAACATCATTTAATATGCCCTTACATTAATCTGGCGGATCTCTGAGGTGTGCACACAGAAGATAATATGATCACTCCTCACAGATATTACACCACTACATTATACAGTGCAATTTGCAATGGAAATCTGCACATGACACTGCACAGAGCTATTATACATATAGTTAAAGTCTGTGTATATAAGGCTACTAAATACTTCTGCCAGAAACACCAACCAAACCGCTCATTGTCAGCCCTAGACTCACTCACACGAACTTTTAGTAAGAACCAGACAGTCATATCATATCATATAACCTTCACATTTGCCAGTCGCCAACAGAACTTATCATCGGATTTATAGATACCTACATGCATATAGAGACTTTATAAGGACCTTATAAGCCTACATATAAAACTACTGCAAAATAATAACAGGTGTGATTCGCGAATCATCGTCCTACTTAAATCTACAGGGTTTTCCATCCATTCTGTACCACCACCAACTCTTCAATCTAAAAAGATGCTGTGTGCAGTGCTTCATTTACTAAATAGCTCCCATTACACACGACGATAAGTAATGTGTATCAACAACGGCCAACACACATACCTGCTAAATGAACATGAATACATCTATACAGATGTTATAACTCCGCTGCTAGAAATCTCTTTTTATTATCTCTAGCTATTTCCATTCGTTTCAGACATCTGTCTCTAGTAAAAAGATAAAAAAAATACTAAAACAGTCATCTTCTCAACTAACTTTCAGTTCCAATTCACTTTAAAATAAATGTATCTTTGTATTTGAATGACCCTGTGCTCTGTGCTCGCTCGATGTATCAGCTACATAGGCACAATGATAGTCTCAGCAGGGAAATTCGCAAGAAATGAACAGTGACTCTTCATTGAATCACACCTATTCTAAACTAAACGTGTTTTCGACTTGCAAAACTCAACTAAAAAATATTATTATCCTTACAAACTGCTCTGGGCGCTTATCTCTGCTTTTAACGTCCTTTTATACTTCTGTACAGATACAGATGTAACAGAGTTGAAAGAGAGAGAGGAGAGAGAGATAGAGAGAGGCTCTTGCTAAAAAGAAGGGAACAACCGAATTATTATTATTTATTCATCTATCTTTCCGTCACCACACCGCCGTCATGTCACCACACTCACTCCACTATGCTTCACCACGAACAGTTCATAGGAAACAAATCAACTTACGACTTCCTTGTATTAATGATTAAATCAAATGAACCGACTCGACCTCTCCTTTTTACATTATATCTTTATCTATATATGCTACTTTGATGGCTACATTATAACACTATACTACTTAGCTCTCCATGTCTTCATAAATATCAATATAAATGCTAATAATGTCTAGGGAAGGCTTATACAGTAAAGAAAAGGGGCAAGATAAGGATAAGAGTAACATATATAATACTCATAAAGTAGTACTAATAAAATATGAATAATATATTCCCACTTTTTACTTATATCTTAATAATTACCATTGCATATATGAATATCTACAGAGGATTCCTTCCATTCAGCTCTAACTTTTATGACCATACAGGAATATGGAAACATGTTACACCACACCTAGTAGTGTTATTCTATAGGTTATTATGTCTTCCCAACTACACACACAACACTACTTTTTATTTTATAACTGCCATAACGTGAGACTAGAGTAATCTAATAAATAAATACTCAATACATTGTACTATAGTGCTAATACATAGTATCCAGGAAAATTCGTGAACAATAATAGGCTAAGGAACTAAGGACTACCTCTATACTAATTGCTACATAAACCTAATCGACCAATTAAATACTATAATTTCATCCAATTAGTGCCAAAAGCAAATTAGTACAATTCTTTATTTATAATCAATGCTTCCATTTCTTAGCCTTTAGAATCAGACTCAGACAGGGAAATAATGTAGATAATTGTAGGTACAACTATACAGATTAATTGACTTTGGCAAAAAGTGCCGCTGTGCTTTTCTACTCAGATTTCAGCCTCTTTCGTTTTAAGGCTTCACGGCTATTTGTCTGTAAGGTAATCTGACACTGTTTCTAGAACATTAACAAACACCAATAGAAGTGCTATTTCTAACTGGCACCTTTTCGGTATGTTTAAATTGCCGTAAAGAATTAGTTAGAAAATTAAAGTCAGACTGCAATCCACATCACTTCATTATAAAGGCCTACCTTATCATAAAATGACCTTCGATGACACATAATAAGTAAACCGGATAATCGAAATGCAAATTACGGGCATTTCTAAATAACAGTCATAAGGATCCAGATAGGAAATGCCTCTCATTCTAATTTAAATTAATTTTTGAACCATATGCAAATCAATAAATAATATTGTTGTCTGCATCATATCATTAGGTACATCAGTGACGTGTACAGTGTAGTCTACAAAAATGTATCCATCAATGCAAATTGCACAATAAACGAAGAAATGCTCTACAGACATTGCTAATTAAAATTTTCTAATAACATCAACGTAAATTTTTAATATTATTATGTACATGATGGGGTTTAATAAAATTAAGATTAGACAAAGCAATGAATATTATGTCGCCTATTTGAATACCTATGATGTATGCATTTAGCACCCATCTCAACTTGCTATTAAAGACGGCAGAAATTCGTAAACAGAAATTATATTTCTTCGTAGTCAATCATGGCGTGGCTGAACGTAGCGTGCTTTCCAGCACATTAATAATTTGGCCACGAAAGATAATTTTTATCAGAGCAGCATTTTTCTTTGAGTGAAAAATATGCTGCTCTGCAATTAATTACTATCCTTGTGTTAAAAACAATTATTTTTTAATCTAAAATCATGAAACTGTACAAGCATTCATTATACATGTATTATGACACCATTAAGCACATCTAATGGCCATATTATAAGAATCTGGGTGAAATTGATTTGACAGAACATATTATAGCAGAATGATTTACTTATAAGAAAAGTATATTATTAGGTAGAAACAAGTATTCTATATTGTGCTACGAGGAGGCTTTTAGCTATTTATGACAGTTTAATTGACAGTGACAGAGTTGAGAACCTTATTGTACTTCACACCAACATGAATAATGAAGTAACATCTAGCGTATAATTTATATATTTCAAGGCATTACTCATGTTTTCCTACTTTCTTGCATTTCCCAATGAGAATCAAAGAGATTATGTTACGACAAGCAAAAGTACAAAGTCCAAGCGTATTTTTATGAGATCTTTCTATGATATCCTGTATGACAGTCATTCAAGCAAATTTAATTAAAGACGATGTAGTCATTTTCATACATTCATAGAAGAGGAGGCTTCAATTTTTAAAAGGTTGTTTCCGGCTCATTATTGTAATGAGAATGACCAATAAATAAAGAGACGCATCTTAATTACTAGTCTCGGTCAATTATGAACTAAATAACGAATGTATGACAAATATATGGCAAAACTGTTAAAAATCTCGATGAATGTAGACTGTAGTTAATGAAATTATAGGAACATTTTACAAAGTATGTCTAGTGGGTAGGCTAGGCTAATTATCAAACGGTACTGACTACGGACCGATCGATAAAGAATCAATTTCCGATTGCTTTTATTCCCCAAAATATGAATGGAAAACCGCCCACAATCAATTTATTATTTACAGAAGAGGAGACGATACATTAGATTTCCTCATTAACTTAATTTCATAGAAAACGTTGAGGAAGATAAGCAAATGAGGTCTCTCTGGCTTGGAGTCTCTATATCATTTCTCAATTTGTATTTAACTTTTAAATTGCCGTATCTCGTTGTGATGTCTAATCTGAAACTAAATACGATTCATTCAAGAGCTGACAAGCTATTATAACAATTCACAATTAGCAGCTATTTAGATGCTAAGTGCTAAGCTAAGTAGACAGAATGCTTCCTCTGCACATAGTATCACTGGGGAGTATTTTCCCATGACAAATGCAAAATAGCTTACACCTTATTCCTGTTCATTGTGAAACGTTGGTTATTATAAGTAGCTAGAATTGTCGAGCCAATGGAAAGTCAACTATTTCCTACATGTAAATTAGATATCTAATATTTATGTGTGTATGTTATTATGATTTTTATAAGTTATATAGTAATTCTGCATATATAAAATAGATAACATTAATACATTCTGATTTAAATGGGACAGCTATATAGACAGATGCAGATTAAAGCATAATAATTCAACAAAGACTGGGTGTGTGCGTCTAGCTGGGTATAATTGATCGATTTTCGATTAGCTTATCTTATTATAATACTTACAGATGCTAAATGGACTTTTTTTTTGAAAATGATGTATTATATATACTTACGTCAGTTCACACAAGTGGTAATTGTTATCCTAAGCTTAGCTGTCACACCAAAATTGTAACATATGCAATTTGGATAATTTGACAGGTTTATAGACTGATGTAATGTAATGTAATTTGAAAATGCTGAATATTTCAAAACATTTCAAAACATTTGCAATGCTAAGATGAAATTATCCTACAATGTTTATTAGCACAGAGTGAAGGTAAGAAGTAGAGATCAAATAGCGTAAAATAAAATTGCATCGAAAAATAATTGAGTAGTTTACCTTTTACTTTCTGCACCAGAGCACTTCCTCTATTCTGCCAAAGTAGTGATTTATATCTGCCGTCTTAGAGTTTCTGATTAGCACTTTAGAGATGATTTACAGATATAAAGGAACTATAAGTGTATATAAGGAGCACAATTTATGTTTTCATGTCTAATTGCATTATTTTCATTCACGGTAAACATGTGAGATAGTTATGAATGAAAATGTAGAGTTGTTATGTGTAATGTTTATATCTGTTGAGATTTAAGTGTAGATGAAGTTGAGAAGAGTATGTAACTTTTAACTGGTTGTGAGAAAACTGTTATTTGATATGTGATTTGAAGCGAAGCAGTCAGTATATAATAATCTTAACTAGTATATATAATAATAATGAATGAAACTGCCTTTTTAGTAGCAAAAATACAATTTGTACTGGTGGATGATTATCAAATCTGTAAATAGTAATTTCAGATGCACTTTTTTGAGTATTAACTTTGCCGTGAAGCGCTAAGATAAAAGGCAGACGTAAAAATCTCTGTATACTAAAGAAGCAACAGGTGATTTTCAAAGGAGTAAAGTGTAGCGACGACGCTCTTTTAACGCTGTCCTTTGATATATTATTATGAGTTGTTTTTTGTGATGAACCTGATGCCCTACACAAGGGCACTTCCCTTTTATTTATAGAGTTAACTCTTTGGAAGTTCACAGAAAAATCTCATTTTCAAAAATTAACTTTTTGCGAGTTTCTTTGTCTCTTAATCTCATGTAGTGATGATTTTCATGCAAGAAAATCACATACTATTCTTTGGCGAGAGAGAGAAAATAATTGTCAGTAAATCAAAACTGTTTGATAGAAACTAGCGTAAACAATGATTTTTCCAAGTTCAACACTTTCAATCAAGAACAGTCTCAAAAATGAAGGATAACTGAAAGAAAATGCTGCAGAATGGACGGAGAACAGAGCTGGCCACAGTGACAACGGCAACTGAACAGTAAATATATATAGGATTCTCTTCTCTCTGTAGAATTAGAGCCTAGGAGCAAAATCATATGAGCAGTCAGAATCATATTATGTATACCTTCTTCATATATGTATCTATCTCTGTTCTACACAGAGTTGCAGATAAAACATAGTAAAGCTCTTTTCCTTCGTTCAGAACCAAAGGTTCACTTACACTACACACACGGACAAGTACCAGTACGCAGTAACTATAATAATATGATCATACACTCATTGTCAGCCTCTCCGTCAGTTTCTGTTTGCTCACTACAGGAAATCTCTGCTATACACAGCTTAGTATCTCTAAAGCGCTACATATTACCTACCTACAGATAATAATATAAATAATATCTGCAAAGTGTGTGGATAACAAATCCTTATAACTATACATGAGATATTAGAGATATCTGTATATACTTACTTATTGTTAGCTATAATATTATAACCAGCTTCCACAAGGCTGCTCTGCCACAGACAGTGCAAAGCGTAAAAATCATTTCTCCCTAACTTTTTCATGTGTAAAAGTTGCAATCGCTTGAATTGTATGCAAGGTTCCATGTAAACTTGTATAACTACCACACTTCTTCTCTAAGACACAAACTCAGCCAGAGAGTTGTTTATATTACACTCTCTGTACCATACTACGATAAAAAAAATTTAGGAGGAGGACCTACCTAACCAAGCCAATCCCTTCAGCTTTTCGGTTTTACCATCCTTTGCTTTTCTTTCCTGTGGAATTAAATGCACTTTAATCTCAAAATGTCATACAATAACATTTTATCTCACTGTTTCGCAAAAGGAATAAACTTAATTGTTTACTCAAACCAATAATTTTGTCATACAAAATTCACAGAAGCATTATAACCATTATATATGTACAAAGGTAGACAAAGAATTTTAATTGAACATGAAAGTCCCATTTGTAATTATGACACGATACAGGAATCACATTTTAATTACCTATACTACTGATTATCAACACGTTAATATAAGAGAAAGGTAATTAAATACTTTAATAATTGCCACTCACTATTGAGGATTACAGAAAAATACACACAATAAACTACCTAGCCAATTTCTTACATGTTTTTGTCTTACAGCGATGCATATTCAAAATTACATGTTATTATTTTCATTCTTTTGCTTTGAATATCACAAGCACATTGACAGTCTAGTTATAATATATTATATGGTCTAATTGTTTCTGTTTAATGTAAATGTAAATGAATGATTTCAAATAAATAAAAGTAGTTGAGAATCAAGGTGTGTTACACCTAAACTAGCGTCAAATCAAAATTTCAATTAGCAAATGATAATCGTGAATCGTCGTGACGTAAGTAAAGATTATTACAGATTTGATTACAGGTTTGTATGTCTATGTCACTTTGCCACTGCGACATAATGGAAAGTAGTGGGTACTGGGTTGCGCACTGCAGTTAAGGCCAAAACAAGTAACAACATAGTAACTTTTAAAATATTAGCAGCAGTAGAGACTATGGGCTATGGACATTTCCTATACATTTTGACATGGGATGGGATCAAGAGTCCAACTTCCAACCATACGACCATCATCGTCATTTTCATCTGTTAAACACTATCTACCATGGGCCTTCAAGAATATGCGACATTTATTAGTTTGCCATTCGAGATTAAGATAATATTAAAATAAGGACTTGACGTACTTACCGTCTTCATGGAATTAATAATTTGGGATTGTGTGATTCATGTCCATAAAACACTAATCTACATACATGAGAATTTGTGTCTCATATCTTCCGTGTATGAATATTTAACTAGTATAAAACTTTGCAAATGTTGAGCTTGTAACAAGAGCTTGTAACATTTGAGCTTGTAACATTACGTGCGTTTATATGCTGTTCTATTAGGAACCATAAAAGTAAGCTGCTACCTCCTTATATTCAAAATAGGATGTCTACTTCCAGCTGAACAACACGAAGTAATTTGTCTCTGGGAAAAAAATCTTTATCTCATTTTACGTTTTTAAATAAATCTTCTTTGTATTGGTTTTGTAATTTATTAGGCGAAGGAGGAGGGAAAGGTGCATCAAAATATTATAAGAAGATAGCGAATTGAACAGCAAACAGCTAAATATTTTGATTGTGTCTACAACTGCAAAATATCAACAAAATGGATCCAGCATTAATGAGAGAAAGAGAACTTTTCAAAAGAAAAGCTATTTCTACACCTGTGTAAGTAAAAATACTTCTACTGAGTAATGTTATAAAATTATATTCGAAATAACCATTATAATACGTATAAAGTAACTACTTATATACAACCCATTAATTATCTACTTCAGCTGATGTAATCAGGGATCTCTGTATTTTTGTAATATGCATATGTTTTGATATTTTTGAGCCAGGACTTTAATATCATTGATGTTCTATTTAGAATCGAAACG
This sequence comes from Tomocerus minor, assembly GCA_009936455.2. Taxonomy (NCBI): domain Eukaryota; kingdom Metazoa; phylum Arthropoda; class Collembola; order Entomobryomorpha; family Tomoceridae; genus Tomocerus; species Tomocerus minor. The sequence goes on from JAAAYG020065462.1 coordinate 17,890, forward strand.
AAGAAGCGTAAGGAAGAATTTGGAGATGAAGAAAGTCGGAAGAAAGCTAAAATCGCGCAAGCAACTGCCAATAGTGCCCTTTCTAGTAATTTGGCAGCTATGAAAGCATCAACCACAACGTGAGTTCGACTTCTACACAAAATTTTATGACTGTTTTGACTGTTGAATCCAAGTGTATGATTCGGATGGGCATCGTTGGTATACTGAAGATTCGTGGGTCTTTTTGGAAAAATATGCTCATCTTACTGTTAGGTTTAACTTCATTTTGAAGTTACAGGAAAGTTATAATTTGAATATCGTCGTGAGAGGTTAAAGAAGGTCGTCCACCTACACACATTTGGCTTTTGTTGTGATATTGCCAATTTTAGCGTACTGCCAACTACTGAAGGTAGATAATAATTTACTTTGCGAATAGTGGAACTGCTATGATGGCTTTTGGGTAGTAAGGTAGCAAGTGCCCATAAAACGTTACACATTCGTACACGTTCGAAATATTCGAGAAACTTGGCGAAACGAATAGGCTGAAGACGAGAGAGGAATATTTGCGAATAATAGGTCGAGGTTCCAGACGTTTCTTTACGTTTGTTTTTTCGGGTTGCCAACACCAAGAACAAGCGTTAACGGAATGATACTTCGACTGATACTGATAATACATTGGTCACTGAAGCAATAAAATATTTGTCTTGGATTTTAGATCACAAAGTATTGCACAATTGCAAAACGCAGATGATGTAGTTGTGTTTAATCATTACAAATGATTAAACAGTTAACGTTTTGAGACTGAAATGTTTTCTTCCATGTAGTCTCATCTAGCATTAATACAGAGCTAGTTCAATAATTCACTATCCTCATATTACTATGAAACATTTCATTGAGCTTTATTCCCTGTAAAGTTTCGCCTGTTCAGATTCAGAATCAGTCAATATTGTCATGATAATTAATAGAAATAGAATGGTAACTGTTACTAAACTATAAATTAAAGAGTGATTTGAGAAAAAGCTATTTTTTCACACGTTTTTTGTAAGTATAACCACAAATTGTGTCATTTGAGCTATTGGGTTGTAATATGGGCGTTATTTATTATTTTCAGATATAAAAATATTACAGCTGGATCTGCATATAAATTTGGAATCTTAACAAAAATTGTAAAACATCTAAAGCAAAAATTTCAAGATGCTGAAGATCACCCACTGACATTAGAAGAAATTTTAGACGAAACCAATCAATTAGATGTATCTACAAAAATTAGACAGGTTGATCAACTTGTCACATTATGTTTAAACCTACTTAAACCTAGTTTTCCTGTTGTGTGATATGTTTCATATTAAAATTTTAAAATGGTGTCATTTGTCTATTTAGTGGTTGATAGCGGAAGCACTGCCAAATAATCCAAAAATCGAAATGACTTACGAAGGAAAATTCACATTCAAACCTCCCTTGAAATGTAGGGATAAGAAAACTCTCCTTCGTCTTCTAAAGCAACATGATCTCAAAGGACTTGGAGGAATTTTACGAGACGATATAGTCGAGTCTGTTCCTCATGCAGAGCGAGTTCTTAAGGTCAGTAATTTACTACTATTTACGGTTTATATCAAATAGTCCTAGAGAATTAAAGATTTTTTAGTACTGTGCTTATCTTTAGTTACGGAATTGCATATATCTATTAACTGAAATATTATAAATATTTTTTACTTACACAGAATCTTGATTCAGAACTTATCACTATTGTTCGTCAAGATAAGAAAAAGGTAATATTTTACAATGATCGTCACGCGGACTTAACTGTTGATGATGAATTCCAAAAGCTGTGGCGCTCTGTTGCTGTTGATGGCATCGACGACGTTAAAATTGAAGAGTATTTAGAAAAGCAAGGAATCAGGTCAATGCAAGACGATGGAATCAAAAAGAAAATACAACCAGCCCAAAGAAGGAAGGGTCAAAGAAAGAAGCAGATCAAGAAGCCTAAAGATAACGAACATATAGCAAATGAGCTTAGAAACTACGACGATCAGTAAACTAGGTAGGCAATACGTACGTTTTCGCTTTCGTTAGTTCTTATCAATGTTTCCGTTCCTGAAATAATAATATTTAATATGCAATGTAACAAACTGCACATATGGATTTTTGTGAAGTGTATGTTGTACATTTTTTTCGTACCCTAAATATATAATACTGTATATATACAATATTTGATAATAATATATTGGCTATTATCATTATTTATCTATTTAAATTTATGATCACGTGTATAAATCTATAAATGATTTAAAACTGAATTGCATTAGGAGGATTTTAAATTTTTTATTAGGATCAAAGAATATCCTCTTAGATAACCGAGAAACAAACATTAAAATTAATTTATATTAAACAGTACAATATTATTAATACTTTTCTTTTCTTTTTCTTCAAACCTTTCGGTCTCTTGCTGAGCCTAGTGTGCAATTTAGGGTTATATCTTACAAAGTTGCATTTAGGCAGGTTAGGCTCTTTAAATTGCACAGTTAATTGTACCTTTGTAAAATCGGTTGATTCGGTATAACGGGCTTTGCTATACTATCCTTCAGCATAGCACATGTATACAATAAGTAGGCATTTCATAAGGCAAATCGTTAGTTAGGTTATATGATTTAGTTCTCAGTATTTACCGTAGCTGTATTCACAGCGGCACTGTTACTTTGTCACTCTCAGGAATACGAAACTAAGATTAACATGATTACATTAGAGCAATGGCTAAGACTGAAACAAGATTTAATAGCACATTTAACTAATCTATTAGCTATAAACTGTAAAATTAAAATTGATTCATCACTGAAAGTGGTAAAGAATCAAGTAAACCAAAATTATGCACTTGTTACGGGTTAGTCGACAATACAGAAGGGCAAAGAAACATTCACAAAAGAAAATGAACATAATAATGGCTATGTATTGTGGCGTTGTGTTGTGTTGTTGAGTTAGAATCTCAAAGGCCATTCTCATTGTTTACATAATTTCACATAAGAAATGTCCTAAATCAACTTTATTGGCTTTAAACCAATGTTATGAACACTTATGGATTCGGAGAAGGAGAAGAGACTGCTTTTTTCGCAGCTTGGTCGTGCATCTTCTTAAGACGCTTACGGAGTTCCACCGGGAATTTCTCATAGCATTTCTTGCAAACCGGTTTCGTGTCACATTCATAAAACTTGGATTTCGGGTTTAACCGTTGGTCGCATACAGAGCAAGCAAAATGATGTTGGCACCACGCTTTGTTCAGAGCTGTCACCACTGTAAAGATAAAAAAATTCCTCCATATAAATACTCGACTGACTAATTTAATTCTGGCTTATAAATGAAAAGAGTATGTTGTTGTACCATCTCCTGTGATAACTTGGTTGCAAATGAAGCACAGATTACCAAATAGTTGATGGTAATGTGTTTCGCAATATGCCAAGCCTTTCTTTTCGTAGTGACGATGGCCCAAGAAAGGTTTCTCACATTTTGCGCATACAAAATGCTGCAAAAAATAAAAGGGCAATCAGAAAGTTTCCTGTTATGCATATTTCTATAGCTGAATGTTTACCATTAAAATGGCAAAATTTTCCGTACTAATCACATTATTTTATCTTTTCCATGAAAAACGTGCTGGTTATAATTATAATTATTATTATCATTGAAATAATTTGAGAGTTGAAGAAACGAACCTCCACATGCCAATGTTTCCCCAAGGCCGTAACCACCCGCTCTTCAATGGGCCGTCGACAAGCTCCACAAATGGGAATTCCCATTTTGTCATGGCATCTTAAGCAATAGAGCTGATTCATGTCATTTGCAGCATATCCCGGACGGGACTTTACCTCTCTCGCATCCGAATTCAACTCAATTCCGCAGGCAGAACAATTGAAGTGGTAAGGATGGTACACTTCTCCACGATACCGTAAAGGTTTGTCATCGATAACTCCGCTAAAGATCATTGAAACTCATTTAGACTTGTGTCTCTTCAACATCAACTCATCATACTTGATTTAATTTCATGATTAACTAACTGGCATTTGTGGCACATGTATTTTCCCAGCCCGGCTGCCTTCACCTTTGCATTACAATCATGACAAAGGGCTCGGCCTTGATTCTTAATGAATCCTAAATCCGCAAGTTCTTTATCGCACTCCTGACAGCGAAAGCATTTCGGATGCCAACTAAAATTCATCGCCTTGATAACTCGTCCCACAATGAATTCATCTATAAATCATTACAAATCAATGTCAGAAACTAAAATGGGTACTTAAAATAGATCATTTTGTAAAAAATATTTTTGCTACAAAACGTACTGCATTTGGCACAACAAGGTGCAAACAAAACGTGAAAGTCATGTTCGCAGTATTTCCGTCCATCATATTCATAGAATGTCCCGTCAGGAAATCGACGGAAACACTGGGCACATCTAAATTATACGCAAAACTCATTATATTTTATGTCCATTGAAAATAAAGATTGTATCTGTGTGCAATGTTTCATGACAAATAAATAAACTCACACAAAACATTGCGGATGCCATAGTTCACCATTAGAGTTTACGATTTTTTCTTGTGCCTCAAACCCCTCCCCACATCGGGAGCAGAACATCGTACCTTATTATTGTAATTAAATATGTAATTGAGCATGTAATTGAATATGTAATTGATTGGGTCAATAGATAATTGTAGATAATCAATAAATATTTACCTAAAGCCAGATTGATGCTAGAAACAAAAAAAAATCAAAAATTAAGTAAAATTTATATAAATCTTATAATTTAGCATACACTACATAATAGCATATACGTAGCTACTAATAAACTAAGTCCTAAAATTGATGTTCACCAATCAAAGAATATATAATTATTTAGCCTACACAGACTCGACCAAAGTTTAGCAGGTATAACAATATTTTTTGATACCTTTCCCAATCATCGTTCTCTCTATGGATAACTGTTTTACTTTTCCTACGAGTAAATAAACTGCTTTCTTCGATATGAAGGGTTAAGTTCTGCATATTTAACAACAGGTTATAAACAAACGGATCAAATTACACTGATGACCGCACACAACTAAAACCCAAGCCAAATTTAAAGAAAAAAAGCATTTACAAAACTATCCCTTATTCAAATAGTTATTACCAGCCTACGTATAATGCATTAGTAATTGAAGGTAAAGCACTTCAAAAAGGCATAACTTATTAATGAAGCCAAATCTAATCTACCTACATAGAGACCCCATATTAATTACACATTGTAAAGCATTAAATCCCAGTCCGAACACATAAACATCTACTCTGTAGTCAGCATGTTCACCAAATTACGTTAGAATTATTATTAGAATACACATAGGCCCACTCCAAGCAAATCAACTCTAATGGCATGATAATTATGTTAAAACTTTTGAAGGATGATAATGTGCATAGTAATATATATACATAAGTATATCAGTATATATTACATCTCTACTAACTCTGCTTATAGAAACAAAGCCTGATTATTAGAGAATAAAACCTACCTTAGTAAGTATTGAATATTTACAACACGTCATGTACTAATGTTTATCTGCACACATACCTATATGTCTGTCTACCACTAACCCAATCTTATTTATCAGCATCAGAGGTAGTTAACATACTTTGCTGAAGAGCACTAAGCTACAGTGACATAGATAGACAAATGAATCAATATTGAACATAGTAGTGATTAGGTATTTATGTATAAATACATTCTTTACTTGATTACTCCACTAAACTCAAGCTCTGTAAAAATACTATTCACGATCACGCACGTATTTAAAGAATGTAGTTAAATGTTGAAATAAAGAAAAGTTCCTTTGAGCGTAATTACTTTTCAACTTGCATTTATATTCGTCTGTAGCTTTTAATCTAATATTAAAATTCAAACAGGTCTTTGGAGAAAGTAGGTACAAATCATAAAGATTATAATTGAGTTAATTACCGCAGTTGAACATTTACGATAAACTTATTGCACCTCATCTTTACAGATCAAGATAAACCATTTACATCTTAAAAATGTACTTCTAATTCATACAGATTCACATAAATTTAAATGCTAAGAGCATATGTACAAACAGTATGATAGATATAAAGCGAATCATTACTTACCCTGGCATTTCAGCTGATATTTATCATTAGCAAACCAAACTTACTGCTACAAATAATTACTTTCGAAGGATAACCAGCTTTCTGTAATACAATAGTACGATAACACAACAGCACACAAAAAAGCGTTCAACCTATATGCACACAAAATACGAATTAATTCTTGAACAATTGTGTAATAAAATGCAAAATCTATTTTCTAAATCTGATGTTATTTTGCTATTCAAGTAAAACAATTATGGGATTTACACATGTAGGTTTAACCAACTAATTAGTAGCTTATTATGTACAATTGCAAAACGCAAGTACATAAATCTAGTGTGTAATAAAAAATAGTTCCAACAAATTGCAATAATAAAACCACAAGCAATAATAAATATCTAACCCTATGGAATAATAATGAAAACCAAATAAAAATGTATGTATTCTATACTATTTCTACTATGCTTTCTATACAAAGCTAACGAAGAAAATAAGTAATGAAGTAAATAATCCGATTCTTATTCTTACAAGAAATTAATATTTCAATTACAGTGATGACTTTTCAAAACATGACTCAATTCTGTGTATCTGTTTGGAATCCCTGATGTCTGCTCGTAAGGGCAAGAAAACAGTAAATCTTAATCTTGAAGAGAAATGTCTATCTATCTTAAAAGTGTTACATTAGAATATGCAAGAAATACTCACTCACATCCGCCTACGCTATATTCAACACTACCTCTACCTAACCTTCTCTCATTCACATCGCTACATTAGAAAAGAGCAGACTAACTATGTAACACATACCTACACCTACATCCTAAATTTAGAGAGTTCATATATGAGAAGAGCTAGAAAAAGTGATTGCGAGGCAAGGAGAGCACATCATGCTATGGGCGAGGTTCTTTAGTTTGTATTCCATTTCTAAACGATACAGGGCCCTTCACAAACCTGTAAATTGTTCGCTAACCTCTTATCAGCTAAGAAAATCTTCAATTGCAACCAAATGCGCCCAATTATATGCAATCACATACAAATGTAACATATAATTATTGTAAATAAAACAAAGTATGTATATGAATATATAAAAGTAACTTTTATGATAGCATGCCAAAAAATCAGAAAAAATGCCCAATATTATTTTGTCATTAAATCTAGTATAGACTCTAGCTGATTGATCATGCAAAATTTTAGATATATGTATTACATATATTTATATATATATAAGTCATTTAATTGGAAAATCATGTAAAACATGCGCAAATATATTTGGAATTGTATTTATAGGTTTGCATAAAAATCAATTTAAGTATTCCGTATGAATAAATGTTCAGAAGGTCACCCTGTATATTGATTACCATTAGTCATATCGTAGTAAATGGAATGGTCTTAGCAGAAAGGATTTCAAAAGTAAAACCACAAAAACTAATCGCAAATGTTGCAGGATTCATTCATACAAAGAAAGCTACTTGCGTAGGTTGATAGAAATACAATAGATTATTGTATCTCTTTGTATAGTGCAGTACAACATGTATAATATTCCTTGACTCTTGACTCACTCCTTCAACTGTCTAGGCTGCGTCTATCTACACAGAACATGTACTTTAGTGTAGAAGATCTTATAAGGTAATGACCTAAATAATAACCGTCTGCTAGAAAACTCCCGTGTCCACAATGTATTTCTTGAAATTGAGGGTTAACCTCTGGATGACATGCAACCTTATACAGAAAAACATAAGAATAGCTATTCTTCGGTCGTTTGCATGTAATACCTCCCCTCTTTCACAATAAAAATAAATAAATAAAATTGAAAGCTAGCCACTAATGGCCAATATATATAGGAGTTACAGTTAAGATGATACATTATAGTGGGGCATGAAAATAAGACACGCTTCACATAGTAAACGTAGCTATATAGTAATAATAATCTAATGATACTTTGTTCGTGTACAAGTCGATGAAATAATAAAAGCCATACAAAGCTGTGATAGTGTAACCCTAATAAGTGGTTCATCTATCTATGCATAATGTATGGAATAGTATATAAGGGAAAATAGATGGTTTGCGAATAATAAAAGCACCTACCAGATTCTATGTGATGATCTGCCTGGCGATAATGAAACGAAACGTAAAACTTTACCTTTTCGAGGGTAGTTTAACAAATCACTCACAAATGATTACAATAAAAGGCTTTAATGATTCTACTTGCTATGTTTGCTGGAGTTGAGGGATTTTCCCCTCGAATCACACCCACATCACTCACACTTTGACTGCTCTTTGTAAGTAAGCTGCCTTAGCCTTGCTCATCTTTTCTTAGGTCTTACTTTTAGCTGTGACGTAAATTGCCAATTTGTGGCTATATACTCTTATCGTTCTGTGTGGTTCTACTATGTTATCATATACCTACTTATATACATACCTATATAGTTTATGTTCTTAAACCCACAGTATTGCAATCACGACATTATTCTAAACGTATAATTTACAAAATGCCACATACTTTCAGATAGTATTGAAGGAAAATACTATATATTTTTTATTTATTTATCTCTGGAACTTCCTTTACATTTCCAATTTTTATGCAGCATCAATTCCTGAAAAGATCCTCTGTAAAAAATGATTTTTGCAAGAGAGATAGGGAGTTCGGGGCAGTGAAAGCAAGTACGACGTTGGCAAAGGGCAGAGTCAGCTCCTTGGTTGTCTACAAGATTTTGGTTCTAAGTTCAAAATTAATTAGCCCCACAGATCATAGTCATCATAACATAACAGACAAACTAGACAGTCATTTTATTCCTAGTTTGTAAATTACGCTATTAATATAAATTTAAGTTACTGATGTAGATAGATTTCCGAAATTAATTTAGTATAGGGATGATTATATTTTTAAATACAGTAACTGCAGTATACTGAAGTAATAGATAGAGTAAAAAAGTATTTCCAATGTACAATACAAGGTAAACATCGTGAACAACAACGGACACACAAAGTTGATATATATACGTCTATATATATAAGTAGGAATTAAAGATAGATGCCCCACAGTTTTGTATTTTAGGGCTTAAAGGGGACACTTGTCGTAAAGGACGAATTTAAATGGTTTCTACAAGAACATCCGTGCAAATATTATGTCAAGCAGTAGTGAGCGGAGTGGGAGTCCCAGTCAAAGTGCAAGTGCAGGAAGTGACAGTGGGAGCGACTCCTCCGATGAATTTTTCGACGCAGTCGAGCCCTCAGGGACTTTACTCCGCAACGACCACTACTTGAAAAAGGCTTTCGAAGCACCAAGGCAGCGTATTGATCTTACGACGCTAACACCCGCTGAAATTGATAGTTGCTCTTCCGACGTATTTTTCTCGCCATCAACAGCAAATGTCAGTGGAACTGGGACGCTTTTGGCAAGTCACAATGCTAGCAATGCATCCATCACATCCCTGCCGAGGGTAAGAATTAAAATCAAATAATTATTTTGGGATAAGTAACCCTAATTTCACTTGTACTATTTTATATAAAATTTCCAGACGGAAAAGGAACTGGAAGAGTTGGAGGAGGAGGAAAGGCGGATGAAAAGAATGGAAGAAATGAGGCGGAGGTTAAACACAGAAGAAATAGAAGAATTACATCCTGATGAAACGTCTCCTTCAGACAGTCAGACAAGTAGTATCGAAGGATTGTACGGAGCGACTTCAGGGCGTACTTCTCATCCTTTTAAAGTCGTGGACCATGACACGGTTAGCATGCAGTCAGGAGTGTCAGTAGGGAGACTAGGGAGAATTACTAATAATCCGCCGTCGATGTCATCAGTCTCGTCAACCGCAACAAGTACATCTACGAATTCTTCGCTTACGACAAGCGCACATACACAGTCTACAAATACGCCCACAAATTTGGAAGCTCAACAAGCAGGCAGTGCAAATGCTAACAATGAAGACTTGGAAGCTGTCTCGGCGAACAATGCAAATAATAAGCCTGATTTGGTGGCTAGTTGCCTTTCGAAAGACAAAACTGTAGATTTAAATGACGACAATAGATTTAACAAAACGCCCGTCGCCCCTCCCAGAAGAAAACGCAAGGGTCTTCTTTCCGTACAGTCTGAAGATTCCTTAGTAAGGAATGAGACTACTGAGAACGTTAGAACTTCTACTGGAGATGGATCCCTTCAGAAGGAAAACACTCCAGAGCCTTTACTTTCTGCTCAGAATCGGAGAACGGCTGCTGTAACAGCACAGCTTCAAAAGCGTTACGACTCCACTACCAGCGTTAATAGTAATAATAGCAACTCGTCTCCGAATCCGCCGAGTCCTACTGTGTCCATTCGTTCTGTCTGTAAAGATCTGGACAAAACTTTAGAAGTTAGTACGAGTCAAAAGTTTTGGGTCGTCAAAGCTCAAGACGAAGAAAAGACGAGGGCTAAAAGTTCCGGACCCAAAGTCCTCAGACGAACAGAGTCCTTACCCAAAGATGTGATGGCAGCGTTTGATCCTTCAGGCACTGGTTCTGGAGGACATCGAGATTCTAATTCCAACTCTTCTACCTTAAACACTTCCATATTATCGGGAGATGGTCAGTCTTCGGATACTGGATCCGCCTCAACAACAATCGCTGCAAGTTCCCTCCCCAAAACACCAGGACAGCAGATTTCCTCAATGATATCAGCAATGGCAGCTCTTGAAGAACAGAAAGAGAAAGAAGCAGCCGACATGCAATTAAACATCACATTACGTACCAGAACTGATTCTGGCAAACTTTTGTCAGATTTGGAGATACTGGAACAAGTCACAGTAAGTTCACTCAATTCATCACACTCAATATCATAATATTATCATCCATCATTCATAAAATATATTTTAAACATGTTTACAATCATGACCATACCTTCTGGAGAATATTGTGAAGTGTATTGTGGTGTATAATGAATTTATTATGACATGTACTTGCTATTTCATTTCCGGTGTCTTACTTTGTATTTCCGTAGCGGCCTAAAACGCTGGATTTACACTTTCATCCGGTATTCGGAATGTTTGGATTTCCATATTTCCACTGCTAATCTAGAATTGAGCCTTTTTGCCCTTTTACTAACTCCCAAAATACCGTTTGCCTACTGTTTGTGTTTGGAAAGAGTGTCTGGCAAAGATTTAGTTATGAACTCACGGAAAGTTTTCATACTAAATGTCATTGCACACTATACATGACCTTTACATCTTTGTTCTTACCTAAATCTTCTCCATCCTTTGCCCATAATATCTTTTTCTAAACTTTATTACACCACTTTAACGTAGTAGCGTTGGCTGTCCTTCACAATTATTTTATTAGAGAATCCATTCTATAGTCAACATTTTTATCTAGAAATTTATTACCTGTCTGAGAGTTTATGTAGACTAATCATCCTATCCAGCAAACTAAACCAATAAACCTATAAATTATCTGCATTTCATCACTAGACTTACTTCCATCAATCTATCTATTACTCTATCCTGTACTTCAAACGTTACGTAATATATTATGTCAGTCATGTCAAGATATTTCCTTGTATGTCATTTATTTTATGATTTCTTAAACTATACTTTCCTAACTTCATTAATATGAAGTCATATATATGGATCCTGTTTGAATCAGTTTATGAAAAGACTGTCATTTCACGCAATGTGTTTGTGAATACGTTTTATGTTGCAACAGAATTCAAAACGGATCTTTATTATATGTAGTTCGTATTTGCACTATTATTTGATCAAGGAAAAAAGGGAATTCCAGTATACCCGCTGATTCATTTGTAACACTGCATCTTCTACCAATTTCATCGCTAATTTTATGACCTAGTAGTAACACTGAACTAGTTAATTTAGCATGCAGATTGCAATAAGTGTTGCTTAATTAGTTTGGAAGTAATTATGCAAATTTCGGATACTAATCGTGTGTCATTTGGGAACAGGTACTCAATCTAGACACGGGTGAAAGAATTCCATTGTCGAATGCAGAAGACAAAATTCCAAAATGTATAAACCCGTTGTCTCTACACATTATGAGACTGACATCAGAGTATGTGGGGGATCCCTTGCTCCTCCTCACCAAAACAGACAGAGATTCGGATGAAGAGTCTATCGACTCGAAAAAGTCATCTGCCGCATCTCAAGAAGACGGCGAGTCTAGCGGCTTAGGTGTAAAGAAAAAAACAGCACAAATCAGAAGGTTTTTAGGCTCCACAGTGAAAAAAACGGTCGATAAAGCTAAGTCCTTAGCTCACCACAGACATCATAAAGAAGATGTTGACATCAGCACAAATGAAGATATTACTGTTGGAGGACAAGATCCTCTAGTAAAAATGAAAGCCTCTCATAGCCATAAGGGTCCCTACGATTTTGATCATTTACAACAAGTTCAAGATTTGATGGGAGAACACAACGGACCCGTTTGGTACATATTTTTTCATCAATAGCTTTTTATAAACTTTTTAATTGTTGTGAACAAGATTTGATTTTTTCCGTTTTATAAAATATATAGGTGCATGAAGTTCTCAAATGATGGTAGACTCTTAGCCACTGCTGGACAAGATCGCATAATTAGAATTTGGGTTTTAAAAGATCATTTACCCTACTTCCAAGATATGAGATCTAAACATACTGTCGATAAAGTTTCACCGACTCCTTCACAAGAATCTATTGTGTCTCAACACTCTCATCATTCCGTGGAAGAAATGATGCTAGCTTGGTATTATGCAAAACTTACTTTATAAAACCTGTTTTCTCATCCGAATCTATAATTTAGCCCTTAATAGTAAAAAACACTTCCTTTTTCAAAAACATTTGGATGAAATGACAATAACATTGTATAAAAATGTAAACTAACTGAGATTTCACAATTTTACGGTATCTTTTTCAAATTTTGTTAGTATATCAATGTTCTAATACGAATATGTTGTGATTGCATATTTCAGCGAGAATAGCGACCCCAAATCTCCATTTGTACCTCGACCATTGTGTATATATTCTGGTCACACGGCCGATTTATTGGATATAGCCTGGTCAAAAAGTTTTTTCTTACTTTCCTCGTCAATGGACCGAACAGTTCGCTTGTGGCATATTTCAAGAAGAGAATGCCTATGCTGCTTTCAGCACATTGACTTTGTAACGGCAATAGCATTTCATCCGAGGGTGAGCATTAAAAACACAATATATCATATACTTAATTCCAAGTTTGTTTAACTTAATTAGTAACGAGCGCATGATTCTTTACCAATAATTCAAATCTTTTGTGTTACAGGATGACAGATATTTTTTGAGCGGATCATTAGACGGAAAGCTTCGTTTATGGAACATTCCTGATAAGAAAGTAGCGTTGTGGAACGAAGTTAATGGTCCAAATAATTTGATTACTACTGCAAACTTCTGTCAAAATGGAAAATTTGCAGTAGTGGGAACATATGATGGTCGATGTATATTTTTCCACACTGAGCAATTGAAGTATCACACGCAAATCATAGTCCACAGAAGAAAAAGGCTTACAGGCAGGAAAATTACAGGAATAGAGCCGATGCCTGGGGAGGATAAAATTCTGGTGACATCCAACGACTCCCGTATTCGTCTATACGATCTTCGAGACCTTAGTTTAACATGCAAGTATAAAGGTTACACTAATTCCTCCAGTCAAATTAAAGGAACTGTTAGCCATGACGGAAAGTATATTGTCAGTGGAAGCGAAAATCAATGTGTATATATTTGGAAGACTTGCCACGATTATTCCAAATTCTCATCTGCTCGAAGAGACCGAAACGGATATTGGGAAGGAATCAAAGGTATGCCTATAAAACTAGTAGCTATAATCCAAAATTTTTAACTGAAAATACAGTTAGTCGAATAATTCTGAGCTAAACCCAAATATATTTACTTTTATGCTTAATAACTGAAAATATTTTACTTTTGACTACAGCCCATAATGCGGTGGTAACCTGTGCAATATTTGCCCCAGATCCAGATATAATCGTACGGCAAATAGAAGCAAAAGAAAAAGAAGCTGAAGAGCAACAGCGGTCTTCGAACGTGAAGTCCCCTTCCCTCACTAAGTCACAATCGCAAACCCACGCATCTGCCTGTCCACTTGGTTATGTTCTAGTCAGCGCAGATTTTTCAGGATGCATAAAAGTGTTCCTCAGTAAAGTAAAGCCTAAACATAGCTCTTTACCAGCATCTGCTCTAGCGTGAAAAAAGCATCATCTAAATACAACTACCTAACGCATAAATAGAAAATTAGGCTCGCTACTATAAAACTTAATTATGTTCTATTCAGGCTGTTTTAAAAAATATATTATAGTATATAAAGCATATCACGGATATGTTATTCGTTGATCATGACTTTGGACTGCAACTTTCAAACTAGGCATTTAATCAAGAGATATTCAAAAAACTATATATAAAATGTACATAAAGAATCACGGAACTATTAAAGCATTATATATATACTATCCATTACAATAACATTCTTGTATATTATTTCAATCATTGTTAGCAACAAATATCAGTTAAGAACTCATTTTACAGAATCGGCAATTGAAATATCGTGTTTCATTAACGATGATGATTTTTTTGAACGTCGGCAGCAGTGTGTCGCTTTCTACGTTGTTTTGGACGTGTAACTTAGCGAAGATTTTATCAGCTCATCTAGTTTTTGAGCAAATAGTTCACTATGTATAAATTCCCCCGACGGGTTAATTGGGTTTTTAACTACGTACTCCACGTATATCTGAAAATAATTTTAAGGACAGTTGTTTACTTTTGATTCCGGAAATATCCATAAAATCAACTCTACCGTGCAAGCTTTTAATTTTATACCCGTATTATAATTTCCATGAATGTCTACGTCTACAACAATAATGAACTTTAAGTGCAACCTAAAAAAATAGATTTATTGGGGGAAAGAATTCGGAATTATTAGTGCAGATTAAGAAAAAAACGGATGCTTTCTGATTTGATACATATGAAAACAGTTAACTAAAACCCGCATTTGGCAGAACAAAAATTGTAGCATGAGTATTGTATGTATGTATATGCATTGTGCATGTATGAGATTTTATAGACCGATCCCACCAATAGTAATTTTGCCAATATAATTTAAAAATAGTTTAAAAACTTACTTGTTGGTATATTGTTCGAAGTAAATCCTTCACATTTGTAGAATTTAAATCAGTGTTCATGACAAACTTAACCCCTGATGGAGATTCCCAGTAATTCATTTTGTACTTCGTTGTTCGGTAACTAAACGAGTTGTCTTTAAGATCTAATGGGGATATCTTGTCCAAAAATGACCGCAATGAAAAAAGCATACCGTAAACCAGTTTCCCTTCCTATAAATATAAAACATTTAATTTAACTGAATTAAAAGCTTTAAGAAAACTTTTCCCACATCAATATTGAATGTTTATCTATATGCAAGTATTATATACCTCCTCTTTACTCATGGTAGAAACTTTTTTTCTATTCCATTCTCCGTAGTATACGAGTGTTCCTCCACGGTCAAATATATACAGGTTATGGATTGTCATCTTTCTCCTTTCTTATGCAAGCAACTGTAATGAAAATATTGAAAAACGACTAAAATATTATGTGTACACACACAGACACCATGCACGCATTCTTACATGCATTTATTGTTAAAAAGACGGCTAAAATTTCTACATTTGATAGCTACATATATTTTTCTACAATATGTATCACCTAATTTGGAATTTTAAGTGACTGTAATAAACTATGCATTATATCCTTCATCCTTACCGTTTTCCAGTGACTTGAGTTTTGTATAACACTGATAGCGGCCGTAAAAGAATTCAGTGGTCAAGAAACAGAATCCTGGAACAAACAAATGAGAAAAAAGGTTCAGAAAATAATTCCAAAAAACTATATGTAGTAGGTGAACGCCCTGAACCATGCAAGTAAAAAAATGTAGCAAATATTTAAAGAACTAATTTTTTTAAATGAACATACCGTTAAAGGACGTACTAGCTATGCTGTCTGCGGTACAAAAGTGTAGTCTCCAGAATCCCGACTTTGTCTTCTGGGAAAAATTTTGTTGCTGGAAAATGACAAACACCTGGAACATGGACTACCTGTCCTGCTGTCCGTAGTTGTCAATCAGTGCCTACGTGTGTTTGCAAAAACGGTATAAAGAAAAACAATAATAGAGCAGGATGAGTTTGTATTAGTGGCGGGAAGAGGGCTAGGATAATTTCGAATGAAAGTAAAGCCGGTGTAGTGACATCATTGGAACGTGGATTTCCATTGGTAGAGGCTGAACTCTGGCTACAGGAACATTTGATAGAACTTTTCTCCAGTCTAGCTGAGGAAAGATAGAGCTCCAACTTCAATTTGAGTGAGTGAGTGAGTTGTGTGTGCCACTGTTTTCCTCGGCTACATCCAACATTTAGCGTTTAGGTGCGGAAGATTACACAATAGAAAAGACAAAATACAGCGACAAGAGGAGAGTTTGTTAAAAGTTATGGTTATAGTTATAGTAAATACGTACATCGTTCAATGGTTTGTAGTAGGAGCATTACGTGAACGTAAAAGAAGAACGTGAACGACTATAACAAACAACTCATTTTGAGTGAGTGAGTTTGAATTGAAGAAGCGAACTATTCCTGTCCTATCTATACTCCATCCAACACAAATAGTAAAGTTGCACTCTTTCTGCTCTACCCACCAAACGAACCAACTTCAGAAAGAAAGATTCACCTTTCAGCTTTAGCAGCCCTTCACTTCCAACAACTTGAGTCAGTCAGTTCAATTCGCTGTGTACAGCGTGTTCAGTTCAACTGTGAGTGTTAGTTTTAGAAACTCTTGTCTGTCTTTTATTAAAGAAAAAGCAAAGGTTTATAGAACAAATTATAGTAATAGACTAGTGTTTAGCAATAGCAACAAGAGAAAACGTAGTAGGCAGTCTTCTACTCTTGTACTCTGTGTAGTTGTAGAATAGTCAAGTTGGATATTGGTAGTAGTTAGTTCATTGGGAAAGTCTGCTCTCTGGGTCCTAGGAAGAGCACAGCATTCAATTCAGCATTTGTGTTCAGGATCTATGATGGAGGACGTTGCGGTGGAAGTTCGTGGCGAAAACGGAGCCTACTACCAGGTTTGATATCATTTTACCCGATCATCTAAAATCCTACCTCAATTTTTAACTTATGCCATAAGGATTAGACTTTGGGTTTTATTCATTTTCCCCAAAATTAGATCTCAAAATCCGGTTTACTCGCACTCAATTTTCTGCTCCCGTCTCTGTAGTACAAAGCTAGAAAAGCAGCGATAAAAAGATACAATGACATGCTATGTGCAAGGCTGGTTGAAGGCTAGGAGGGACTATAGACTCGCCGACGATGCAAAGCCATTGCATTTCCAATGCTTTTGGCTTTCTGTCCGTCCGGCTTATTGAAAGAAAGAAAGGCATGGCATAATTCTACTGCCATGCTCAATTTCTTGTTTTCATTTAACTACAGTCTTTTTGTATTTTCATTGATGCATTTTTCTCAAGTAAAAATTATCCTTATTTAATTTAATTATGAGGACTACCGTTATGAATGAGATAATAAGATACGTTAGCATTATGTATATTCACATACTTACATCATGTATTCACGTTAAATTCCTGGGTCATTCATTTGATCAACTTTTACTTTCCCTTCATAATTATTTGCTTCCTTAGAAAAGCAGTGATGGCTAGCGAATGAAGTATTATTAGATTGGATGACTGAATTTCACAAATGCTTGATGTTCATTAAATTGAATGCCCTTTTTTCGTGTCTAAGGTTTAATTTGGGACTTTGCGACAAACGTTTCGGTGTTTGGCCCGTTCGGAGATAAAGCATTTATTTTTGAGACATTTTTGTGTGTATTAATGTTTACATAATTGCAATGAATAATTAATCGCGTTTTTCAACAGTAACGTACATTGTTTAAGGTAAACTTTGAAGTAAACCTGCAGCATTTGCTTGCTATGCTGCTTGGTATACATTCAACATTCATCGACAGAATTCCTTGAAATGACTCATTCAGGACTTACGTCACTGAATTCAAAACAAAGGATCTAAATATGTACTTTCTGTATGATTATGAAAACGCAGCAATAAATAGATTATGACGCTATAATGAACATTTGTCGTTTATGAACGTAACTTAAAAATCACTTGAAACAAACCAACATTATTTAGAGTTTGACAGATAGTATAATGTAATTTTTGGCCTGGGGGTTTCTTATGTTGTTTATCTGTTTCGAAGATATTGGATAAGAATAATAAATAGCCAGCAAATTAATTAATTAATCAAAAGTTAAAATATCGTTTTTCTGCTTGCTAATTTAACAATGCCTGAAGAAGAAAGTCATTGAAGAGGAGGTATACAATGCCACAGGGATGTTATTGCGTAATATTTTGCCAACATATCATGTAGCATTAGCAGCCAAAATCCTTAAAATTGTTCCATCTTTAGCATTTAGCTGATTTTAATGAATTCATTAGTTGAACACAGATGATGCTGATATTTTTAGTCAAGAAATTAAGAATAGGTGTATTTATTTGTTTGGTTCATTTTCCGCTGCCATTCATACCTTGTTTTCGATTCTCAAACATTGTTAATTATAACTCGCTGTACTTACCCGCATTGTATAGTTCTGTGCAGATTGCAACATCTGCCAAGTTGACCTCTTTAAATGTATAATTTAGCTCAATGAGGATAAGCAGCATAGGTGGGTAGGCAGTAACGAAGTTTAAAGATGCGTAGATAAGAATTGCTTAGCGGATTCGAGTCATTCGACCCACATTTATTAGTTTATAATTATACATGGTTAGTTACTTATCATGTTATACGCGATATTGTGATATATGGATGCCAAGTGCAGTACATAATCTTGTCGAATTGATTAAGTAAGAGTGTTTGTAGCAGACCCTTTTTAAAAAATACGTATTAAAATAGAAAATGAAAGTATAGCACCACCAAAATGCTTTAATATGTGAAAGATGTACTAATATAATTTTTCTTGGGATTGCAGGCTTTCGTACGGGACATCTTCGACGATGGTCACGTAGTCGTTTCCTTCGAAAACAAGTATTAAGATTTCCCCTTCATATCATTATATACAATAAAGTCTAAAGAATTAACCAATTTCTCAACCTCATTCTAGTTGGAAAGCTTTTTTTTAAACTCAATTTTGACAACTGTCATTAATGAAATGAATGTATTCAGTTCATTTCAGCTGCAAATGTTCCTTTTGTTTTCATGTAAATGCAGATCATTGATCATTATATTAGTATGTGTAATAGTATTATTATGCAATTGGGGTTAGAGATTTAAATTAAATGCAGTTGGTTGATTTGTTAGATTTCTTGTGATAATTTTAATTTTGTGGTTTCAAAGAGTAGAGTGGGTACTAATGCCATGTAGTTCTGAATGTGATGAAATTAGTGTGTTACCGGAGCAGCGGTTGCCCTTTGCAAGGGTACGGCTGCCACCAAAGGTCAATGGAAGTGGGAATGGAGGTCCATTTATTGAAAACCAAGAAGTAGAGGTATTCTCGACACCTGGGGAGTCTGAAGTTGGGGGCTGGTGGCGAGCAATTATTAAGGTTACTTTTTAATCTATTGCAATCTTTAAATTTCGTATAATTGTTAATTACTTTAGTTGACAATTTTATGGTTATGTTTAGATTGTTCGTCAAGACCTGTACGTGATTCAGTATTTAAGTGCGGAAGCAAAGTCCACTGAAATAGTAGAATCATCGAGAGTTCGCGTGCCCAACGCAAATCCGCCCATTGGAAAGATCACCTTCCATAAAATAGAGCTGCCCGTGCCCGATGAAATTGTCGAGTAGTAAGTTAAATAATGAAATGTTCCAATGAGTCATGCATGATGATGCTTCTCGTTTATCTCACTATTGCCCAGATAGTGGATAGATTGTGGAGGCGGTAATATAAATTGTTTCAGAAGTATCGGTGATATTACTGAACAATTTTTGTGTATCCATGATGCTTAAACGTGAGTAGTGGCCTGAAACATAATAGGTGGAAAATTTTCACATCTGAGAAAAGTTCTGTATAAAGCTTGCTTTTTAGAATGGCATGGTGTAATTAGAATGTTAAAACAATAATGTTTTTTGCAGCCTGAATACGCTCTCCACAAGTGCCAAAATTGAGAGTTCTCACCGTGAGTTCCAACGACTGACCGGCGCGGGATCCTGTAGATTTATTCCCGATAAACACGTTCTCTGTCTCATTGTAAGCATTAAAAATATTTAAGTAATAATAGCATATTGGTAATAAAAGAACTTTCTCGCTAAATTATGTTTTTATATGCAGTCACAATCCGAGGAAACGGCTAAAAAGGTAAACCTACTGAAAGAGATGCACTTTCGCTCTTTATCTCAAAAGGCACTCCTTCTTAAACGGACTGAAGAGGCTGCCAGACAGCTAGAAAATATACGAATGCATACTGGAGCTAAGTAAGCCATCTTTTAAGTTTTCTTGGTCGAAACTTATCATATTTAATAAAATAAAAAATTATAGTCTGACGAATATGTTCTATGATTAAAATAAGAGAGTAGTGGCCTGAAAATTATGTAGAATGAATCAACAATGAGAACATTATTATTTAAATAGCCGAAACGTATTTTTAGTTAAGTTAAATGATATTTACGACTTGAGTGAATTGACAGTTAATTGTCTAACAGTTCTTTGATTGGGTCCGACAGTAGTTTTACTGAAGAATTTCGTGTACGGGAAGACCTCATGGGATTGGCGATCGGCAGCGGTGGGTCAAATATACAACAGGCTCGTCGTGTGGATGGAGTCACGAACATCGAACTTGAAGAAAGCAGTTGTACTTTTCGAATTTATGGAGAGGTATGTTTAAGTTACTATAATAGTGTGGTAAATTCTAACAAAAGTGTAAAATGGGTTGTATCAGGAATATTTTGTATTTCTAAACAATCCAATTGTGTCTATGATGTTTTAAGTGAGTAGTGGCCTGAAATACTAGGTGGAAAATTTTCACATCTGAGAAAGTTTTTTTAAATGATTTATATAGTGCATTGACTTTAAATCGAATTATTTTTTAATGAAATACTGTGAATGTTTTGTGTCTGAAGAGTGAAGATGCTGTCAAAAAAGCTCGTAGTCTATTAGAGTACAATGAAGAGTCAATTCAAGTTCCGATTCCATTGGTGGGAAAGGTGATCGGTAAAAATGGCTCAATCATTCAGGAAATAGTAGACAAAAGCGGAGTTGTTCGAGTCAAAATTGAAGGGGAAAATGAACCAAACCCTTCAATCCCCCGTGAAGATGGATCCATCCCTTTTGTTTTTGTGGGTACAATGGAGAGTATCGCAAACGCAAAAACCATCCTCGAATACCACCTCAGTCACCTTCGCGTAAGTTCCTCTTCGACGTTAATTACTAAAATTACCAAAGAGCACGGGAATTACAAACCTAAGTTTTTGATAATCGCCTCAATTGAAGGTTTGAGCTTGGAGACTAGTCGAAAGTAAATACAAAGAAAACAGTCTTTGAAATTGCTATTTTTGTTAAATATGATTTTTTTGATTTGTTTAAATGTTTAGATAAATTTTAATAAATGTATGTGAAGTGCACCATTTTATTGGGCTTAACAATAAAATGAGCAGCAATGGAGTTGTAACTCACTCAAAATGTAACTTATAACTTTGTTACTTTGTTTTTTTTGCTTAGTAGTCTCAAACAAAAGCTTTCGTTTGAATGGAGAGGATTAGTGGCAAAGTTTTGTATTGGATAATGTTGTAAATGTATATTTTCATTCCGTGCAGGAAGTAGAGCAATTGAGACAAGAAAAGTTACAAATAGATCAAGAACTTCGTAGTTACCACGGACCTACCACAGTTGGGAATTTGCACTTCCCCAGTCGTAGAACAGATAGACCTTATGCTGAAATGGATGGAGTATCCCGAGGGGGTAGAGGCGGAAGAGGTAATAGCGGTGGACGTGGAGGACCCCCTCGTGGATCTTCCGTCGGACGGGGTCGGGGTGGCTATGGTAAGCTCATAATTTCTTTGAACTTCCTATGCTCATTTAATATAGCCAAATACAATATTTTTAACATAGTACACTGTAAATAATTATTAGCACTTTCAAATTTTAACGCAGTAATCCATGACCTTAAAGCCTCACTATAGGCAATAACTATTAACTAAATATTTCAATTAACAATGGAAATTAGCTATTATATTATTACGCTGTTTTAATTGCGGTACAGCATTTCCTTTCACTTACTAATGTAACTAATTACGCGTAGTAAATTTCTAAATAGTTGTAGTTAGCTTTGATAAAAAGTGTAACTATAAAAATAAATACCCTATTTGTGATTCACTACATGACTAATGAACCGAAATCGGTGTTTGTGCTTATGTCTGTGTGTGCAGCTGGTGGGCCAGGGGGTGCTATGAATATGACTTACCATCATCGCTTTACTAATGGTCGTGGTGGGTACAATTCAAATCATCATTCTAATGGCAATGGCTGCGTCAATGGCAGAGGAGCTCATAAATAATATTTTGTAGTTTGCGGTTTAAAAGCTTCGCTTTTGCGTAATATTATGAGTTGTAGTACTTAATAACAGTGTATTTAAAACGCTTCTTTCATACATTTAATTTCTTTGTCACTTGATTAGAGATGATGATATAATAATATATCATTTACTGCTTTTGTACATAAATAGATTAGAAATTATAGAAAAGCAAGGTTTACTTGTTTGGGTCGTTCTTTAGTAGCAAATTGTAAAGGCCTTAAATTGCATTTGCTTATAATTATTTGTAAACCCTGAAGTATAGTAAATAACAATAGTTATTATGTGATTGTATATTCAAATATTATTATGTTATTTACTTAGATTTAGTTTTGCTTTTCATAATTGTTAATGTTACTTTGTTTAATGATTTTTTGCGTTTGTTTCGTTGATCTTTTTTGGTCTTTGCTCTTGATACAAGTTAATAACTATATTGTTAATTGCTATCAAATTTTGATAGGATTGTTGTAACTTGTAACGTTTTTTGCTGTACTTTCGCTCGTAGATTAGTGCTGCCTTATTGATAATAATATAAACTTTCGCAACCTATTGTAAAACGTTTGTTTAAAAGGCTGAAATATTGGTGCTAATAATATAACGACATTTAATTTACTAAATCTTGTGATTCTGTTATTATTTGGATTGTTTAACATTTATTAGCATATTATAGTCATTGGTTATAAAGTACTTTGGCTTCTTTGTAGATATTATGTTGAAAATGTAATGAATTTTGTGGCGGTTTTTTGGG
This sequence comes from Tomocerus minor, assembly GCA_009936455.2. Lineage (NCBI taxonomy): Eukaryota > Metazoa > Arthropoda > Collembola > Entomobryomorpha > Tomoceridae > Tomocerus > Tomocerus minor. The sequence goes on from JAAAYG020065462.1 coordinate 41,290, forward strand.
AATTATTTTAGGTTCTCGGCAAAGTACACCGGGCGATGTTGAAGAGAGAATTCATAACGGTCAGGGCAGTCGAGGTGAAGGACGTAGATTTAGAGGAGGAGGAGGGCGTGGGGGCCCTGCGAGTCGAGATAGAAATGATCGTGATGGACCTCCACCTCAATATCGTCGCGGTGGCGGAGGTAGAGGTTCTCGCGGAAGTAATAGCAATGAAGAATTTCGGCGACGAGGACGGGATGAGGAAGATTCCGTTGCAGAAGAACACCTAGTTGATAGTAGGTAAGGAGAATCAGGATATTTACGTTTTTTAATACCCTTACTAATGTTTTGGTTGCTTTTCCTAAAGAAACAAAGCATAGACGGACGGTTTGACTTTTGCTGAGATGTAGGTAATAATAGTTTAAATATTTTTACAGTTTGCCAGAACGTGAGGATGATGACCCTAGACGAAGACCTCTTCCTCCAAGAGGGGGAGGATCTAAGAAAGGGGGAGCAGCTGGTGACCATCCTTCCTCAGCTGATGGTAAGCGATTGGCCTTTATAACATTTTCTTCTATCACATACTGATTAGCGAAAGTAGTTATATACTATGTCTTGTTGTTATTATTATTTGGGGGTAATTATTGGTGTTACTGTAATTAGTAAAAAAAAAATATTTAATTAGTTCTGTAAAGAAGGATAGCTGAAATAGATATGCATCGCTCATGAAAAGTTATCGTAATGTGTTGCTTGTGCATGAGAGTTTGTCAATAACTTCTGTTCAGTTAGAGTTTGGGTTTCCAATTTCAATTTCCTAGTTGACAGATAAATTAACGCTTTTGGATTTGCTTTTTTTGGAATGAGAAATTGATGAGTTTGGGAGCTCAGAGAGATTTTTTGTATTTTTTGATGGAATGTGATGAGAGGAATGATGTGGTTTGTGTGCTCTGGGCGCAGATAAAGAAGAAGAGCTAAACGAGTCAAGTGCTGCTGGCGGAGGAACGTCGACTGGTGGGAGCGGAGGCGGAAGACCTCAGCGGGAGCAGAGAATTCGGCGGGGCAAGTCAGGAAAGGATAGCGGAGCAAATCCGACGAATTCTCATAATCATAATAACAGCTCGTCAACCTCAGAGTCCCAAAGCTTAGCTCCTGCCATAGTCAACGGCGATGGGCAGTGATAGGCCGAGTACACTAAACAAAACAATATACAACTTAAATATGAAATACTAAATTGCATTACTTTAACTTATAATTATTACAAACGGATATCCCCAAAATAATGCTGTAACTTAATAATTAATTACATTTTACACGTACAAAGGATTCTACGTGAACACAAAAAAGAGAAAATTGAGTAATTGAGAGTCCCTAAAGGAAAGAGTCTTTTAGTAGATACTATCAAACTAACTAACCCAACAGACAAGCTAAAAGTGTGTGTTTAGGAATGAAATTAAGAAAAAGCTCACGAGTACTACTATAAAATTCTGTATTAGGTGCTTATCGTTTTCTTGTCTGCCTGTTGTGTGTCCCCTTACTCTGTTAATTAGTTACATCATAGCTTTCGTTGATTTCTTATATTTTGGAGTATTAGAGGCATTGAATAATAATCTGACAATGAGTTTAAGTTGAATAAGGGCTTGATCTGATGAATTATTATGGAGTATTTAGAAATATCTACATTACATTACATAATGAGCCGTATACAGAAACTACAAATACAACCAAAAAGTAAACAAGTAATTAAATAATAATGTTTGCTATTTGCTAATAATCCTAAGTTGTTATATATAGAAATCTACAGATAAATCCATGTACCATTAATTAACTGTTGTAAGTAGGCCATTCTTAGTTTGTATTATTCGCACCGTAATTAATTGATATTCACTATGATATGATATGATAATAATAGTAATTTTTGTTAGTTGATTGTGTAAAGTGTTATGTATTGTAATTTATATACCGATGTAGGATGATTTACCTTGTAGTGTGTAGGAATAATAATCTATACTATATATAATAAGATTAATAATATTAATGCATTATATTGTACTTGAAATGTCAGTTGAAAGCAAAAGTATTTGATTTTTTCACGTAGACTGATGTGAGTTTTTGTTTCGTTTGTCTTGTTTTGTTTGTGACGCCGATTGTGCCTTGCTTCGGCTCTGTTAGATTCATACTCGTAGCTTTTCTCACTTCCTAAATTATTCTCAAAGTCAGGAATTGTACATATAGGTGTAAAGTTTAGGGAAGTTTCCAATCTCTCCTGCTCAAATATTGTAAGGAAGGCCTTTTTTGGGTACATGTCACCACCACACAGTTAATTGTCGAGATTTAGTTTAGCAAATAGATATATATTAATTAGGAGGTTATTAGTGAAGGATTTCTTACAAGATTTGAGCGAGTGAGTGTTTTGGATTTTATAGTGTACCTCTACTCATGAGATTGATTTGATGATTAATTTTTTGCTAATGCTGCGTATAACATGTATTTAGTAGCAATGACTTACTCTAGGTACATTTGGAAGTAAGTCACACTCTATCTAAGTACTTTGGAAAATAAATGACTCCTCCACTATTACTAAATGATGGGCTGCTATAGATTCCCCCGAATATAGGGAATTCAGTATTGCTGAAGATATAAATTATAGCCGTACTATTTTCCAAAGTGAGTAATATTGAGTGAGCGAATTTATTAGGGAGCATTAACAAGTGTAAGAACCTTTTCTTAATGAGTCCGACCTCATCACTGTCCCATCACGCCTGACTTTTGGTTGTGTCATAAATAATAAATGTCCTAATAACAGTGTACTGTACACGACGGGTTTGTAATTTTGAGTTTTTGGACAGGAGGTTCATATATTCGATTGTCTGACTCAATTCAGTTCAGAAAAATGTTTCTGAAGTTGAATTGAAAAGATTCTGAGTGTCAGACTGTAAGGTTAAGTTGTGGGAAGGTTATTTTAGAGAATCGGTGAGATTCCAGAAGAATAAGTGAGGGATTATAATAATTATGAGGGAGTATTTGGACATTTACGCCATAGTAGGTACGGAAATGGGAGGACAAGAGGTAGGGTAGAAATACTTACTATAAATAGGGCAATCTGCTCTCATCTGGGACAGAGAGCAGGATGTGGACGTGAAATGTCAATGAAGAGTGAAAATGTTCCTTGTGTCGACTGTGTAGGTGTGTCCAGAAAGGAGAGAAATTCACTTCCTCCGGAAGGGAATGGGATTGTGAGTGGACAGGAGCTGAGCCTTTCGTCCACCACCTCCACCTCACAATCAGATCAAAGAGGAAAGAGTCCTACGTACCGGGATAGAGTCAAAGGGAAAAGTGGATCTTCATCAGCAACTACGTCCAACAGTGGCAGCAGTCATATCAATGGAACTGTCGGTGTTCACGGGGACAAGGATCGCTCGAATGCCAAGAGTGAGACTAAGATACATTGGATATAATTATTCAACAACACCCACCACCACCAACAACCACACACTGAAAATATCAAATTTCGTCTCAGTTCAATAACACACCACCCCTACAACAATTGAGTATAATCCAGGAAAACAATTAAATATCTAGATCCCACTGAAAAACATCAATTTTCCAACAGCAATTGAAGTCGTAACGCTAATTGAATATAAGACAAGAGAGAGAAGCAAATGTGTAGTTGTTGAAAATACTTTTACCTTGTGAAAACCGAAGAAAAGTACAGATATACATAATTTTGGAGGGATTTGTTCTCAATCTCGGCTTTTCGGAACGAATTGTAAATTGCTGAAGGGAAAGTTATTCAACAGAAAATGAATTACCTACTTAAAGAGGTGAACTATATTTCAACATCAATCTTTTACTCATTTTTATTGAGCAGTAAATCTTGGGAATGGACAGTTACCATTCAGATACAGTTCGTGTATTCTATCTCTCTTCTATATTATAATTATAATAATTTTATGTTGTATTTTTATTCCCCTCCCCTCCTTCACTTATGTGTAATGTATTTTAAAACCTGTCATCATATTTGATTACATAGCTGAAGTTTTCTTTTTTTGGGATTTAAATTCAATTAAATTGTTTGTAAGATCATTTTGTTCTTGCAATTCTATTACTATAATTAATGAATACACTCAAAAATTACTTTATTAAATGTTATACACTGTACTTGTGATTGGTTAGTGCCCTTTTAAAGGAAATTATTCTTTTTTCCTCCCTAATAATGATTAGGATTAAATAGTGTTTTTACAAATAATAAAATCCCCGTTTTCTCCTTCAAGATTCAAGATTTGTTAAGATTGTTTATAAAATCTTAAAATAACATCAAAACAATGAAATTGACGGAAAGTGTTACTAATTACTACATGTACTACTCAGACGAGTTGTGCGTGCTGTGTTGTGTGTACTAAAAGAACTAAAAAGTGCAAGAATTTGAAGAAAATAACAGTAACCCTTCCCGTACAATTAGAAAAAAAAATGTCGAATTACACCCTACATCTGATAAAATCATCAAAATCCGTAATACTCGACTAGAGAATAGGTGTAAAGGTGTAGGAGCATGGAAAGTTGTGCTTAAATCGCTAACAACGGAAAAGTTGGTTGAAATTGTGTTGCATTTTTTGAAAAGTGCAACTACATGCGTTCAATTAATGTTTTCCAGTGTTAATTATTTAAGTCCAGTTCCAGATCCTAGTGAAGCTCTCTATGAGAAAAGTGTACGATGAAATAATATTATTAGTTATAGGTAATCATACAATTACGTAAATGAATGCGTACTTACATAGAGGAATTAAATTAGGTATGAAGTATGTGTTAATACTTTAGAGGTAGGATATGGTTTGTGTATTGTGTGTGTGTATGAGTCTTAGTACCATTTACAAAACGGTTTTATGTTTGGTCAGCTGAAGAAAGGGATGAGTTGTAGAGGAATTTAATTTATGCAGCAGTAGTAGTGTGTGAATAGGAAGAAAATGATGTATTCTATGTTTCGGTGCTAAGGAATTCCTACTGGTAGGCAAATAAGTTGGTAGTGGGCATGTTGTGGATTGTATTTTAATTATTTCATCGTCATTCATTATCTTATGTGAAGGAATGTTGTGTTCGATTAGTTAAATATATTAAGCTATAATTATTATGATTATTACACAAAGTATTATTATAACTGTTCACTACTAACCAAATTGTTATAGTTGTGTTGTGGTAGTAGAGGTGAATAGAGAATTCATCATTAGCTGCATAAGTAGATTCGCGTATCTCACATAAAATTACATAATTACTTACATAATACAGATACAGATAGGAGTGCAACTACAAACATACCTTTAATACACCTGCAATTATAGAAGTAACTATTTACATGTAATCCAATAATATCCACGATATAAATGAATTACAATTGTATTAATTAGCCTTTTCGAGTAGACATGACTAAAAGAACTTATAAAAAGAAGTCTGTATACGGACTGAAAAGACGATTCAGATGCAAATGGACAAAATGGCTGTAGGACTTTTATGCAATAAGAATCTAAAGGAGCAGTAAAGTAATTTTATTGATCTTTACAAAAAGATCTATATTAGAAGACTTAAAAATGCACGGTTTTGTAGAGACATTTCTACGGATAATTAGATTCTTTCTCTTTAGATACTTAAATTGATTGATATAATGTATGCAAAAAAAATGACGCAATATTATGCTATAGCATTCGCCTACTCAATTTCCTTGTATTTGTATATATTATCTCTATAAATGTTTTTTTTTCGTTGTGCTTGTGAATTAATGTATTCCTAGAAAGTATTTCTTGGATATATGTATCTTTTAGGTAGATTTATTATTATTGCTCTCAGATCAACATTGATTAATAATTGAAAGGCTGATAATGAACTTGAATTTCGATTTGCTATATGTATTAAGACAAGAGACACAACAGAATATTATCTTGAAAAATATAGGGTACCACTAATTAGATATTATTATTACCAATGTAGGTTCACAACGGAATTTGACAGGACATAAATTGTTATAATAGCTTTGTAGGGTTTTGTAGTCCGTTTTTAAAGTATAAATATATTAATGATGAAGTTATGAAATCATCTATTCTCTTTGTGGTTGTATGTCTGTGTGTGCCTGCTGATTATTATTCTATATAAGTCATGTCAGGTTGGCCATGTCAGGAGAGTAAAAGTGTCTACTTAAAAAAATTTATTAGTGTCTCAATGCCATTGGTTTTGAATGCTGATGACGTTCGTTTTGTTTTTTGGATTGTGAGGCATGGGAAATGGTAGCTAATTAAGGATTAGAATTTTCTCTAGAGTGTGTTTAAGAGTTAAGAAAAATTAGTCTGCCTTTAATAAGCTTTGCTTTGCTAGGGATATGATAAAGTATTAATAGCCATAGCCATGCATCTGCTTCCTACTTATACCTAGCTAATTATAATAATAAATTTGCTGAATGAAACTGTAGTAAGTATAGGGGAGGGACTATATTAAAGTAGATGATGATCATAAATGTGAGAATCCTCTATGCTACTTACTGCAAAGGACGGATAGGGTTCGGTGGATTTATTAATAATTGAACTTGATTGTGAGTATCAATAATAATAATAACGAAGCAATTTAAGGCACAGATAAATACATACTATACAAAGATACATAAAATAATAATGGGCAACTGAAATGCTAAATCTACTTTGAATTGAGGTTGAACTCAGCAAAAGGAAAGAGTTTTAAAAATGGAATGAACTCTTGAGAAGTTGTAATAACTCTAGCATTATTATAAACTACCTACATAATAACAATTAAACATGCATATTAATGATATAAAAGTATAAAAATATGTAACAATTAACGTCTAATGTCAAAAGTGTACGTATGATTAATCTAATATCCCCCTCCACACTACTATCTGTATTCAAATCATTCAACACAAATACACTACTCACTACTACCTTCATTATCGTAGTAAAGAACAATCTTCCTTTCTTTGATTTGTTTTTTTGATGGAGAAAATTGTAGGGGTGGGAAAGATTGCTTGTTTGCATCCCCATTGTAAAATTGAAAGTGTCTCCATTGGGAAAAGTCAGAAAGGAAGTTTGTCACTTTGCAGCAGTTAACAAGTGACAGAGAATCAGAATCAGAGTTGAGCATGTTCACAATGAAACATGATTAGCATTTAAAGTTTTTTGAATATAAATAACATAGAAATGATGAGCTATTACGTTCTAGTAGTAGCATGCTATGTAAATTTTAATGGATGTAAATCAAAAGTACCTAATTATAATGATTAATCTTGTGGGGAATGAGATGTTTAGCTCTGATGTGATCTCTCTGCTCACATTGTATAACATAACGTAACATAAATAGAGCATTGTACCATATTACTACTACACAATTCAATTGAATGAGAAAGACGTTTTGAGAATAGCCAATTGAATTTTCATCTATCGAAAATCGAACGGTGACATGACACAATTTAAAAAAATGAGCATAAGAACGGAAACAACGTGTAACAAATGAATTCCATCTTTTTTGTGCGTTAAATGTAACTTCTTAGCCTTAAATCCTCTGAGAAATGAACTCTGTAGGCAAAGGTACGTTTCTAAATTCCTGTGTATTTATTGGATAACTTAACAACTTTGCCATGTACACACACATAATAATAACAGAAATGCATTCATTACACACACCACGAGTCGCACAACATTTGCTTTTTACATGTTACATACAATAAAATAACGGTACGGTTCTATTGTAGTAGTGTACTTATAATAATAGTTGTATTCTTTCGGTGCATTGTGTAATGTGTTAAAAAGTAAATGTGATGTAAGTAAGGATATGTGATGGCCATTTACTAATAATTATAGATCCAGTTAGATTTATAAACGTACCTTTGCCTCAGTCTACTAAAGAACAACGATGTACATAGATTATAATAATATGAATTATGAAGAGACGATGGACGAGCCAGGAAAAGAGTTCATGTTTTAAATGGAGGAGAGAGGTAAATGAGAGAAAATAATCAACTTACAATTTACAGTCAGGAAAAAAGGAAGGTGACAGGAAAAGTTGAAACAAAAGCAAATTGAGTTACACTACAATTCATTACTACTTATACAGAGATGGGAAACAAAGAAATGAATCAATTCTGTACTGCAATAGTTAAGTATAATATGTATATGTAATGCATTGCAAGAAAAAGTAACGAAATGTCAAAATGTAAAGTGAGTAACTCGAAATGTACTGTACTACCTTGTACTGTAGTAATTGTACTTTACTATCTATACCTATAATATCTATCTACTACGTTCGATCGATCGTCGGCGACAACTAAAGTAAACTATAAAGTTAATAACCAAACGTGTTTCGTTTTTTCTGAAATCTCGCTCCTTGTTTTTGCAATAGAAAACTGAAAATTTAATAAAAAATCGAAAGAGTGTCAATTTTGAGTATTACAACTGGTCCAACCCTTTATTTCAATTACGCAACTCATTTGCTAATGTTATTGTACACAAATTATTAGCATTTATTACATTATTAGTAAGTAGTATACACATTTAATCATGTTAATTCATGGCTATTAGTATGCATATTCATTAGTTCCACAACATTTGCTCATCTCACTAATTATACATGCATAAATTAATCAATGTTGCCTAAAGCGTGACGTTAATTAGGACTGGGTGATTTGATTACACTGGTGCATCATTTATTTATTCATTTAGCCATGTACCTACATAATAACAAATACTTTTATGTGTCCGTAGCTCTATGATTTATAGCCACTATACGGCATTTTAGACTTTTGGTGAAGACTAATTATTAACCGTTTCTGGTACTTTTAGATCCTTATATAAGGTTTTTAATTAATTACAGGAACGTTCACACAGTAAAATGTAAAATGAGCGTAGAAATAATGTAACTGTAACAAAAAAGGTGAGGACAGTATTTTATTGAGATAGAACCGGCCTAAATCCCATTGATAGGTTAACCCAGTCCAATTCCTTGAGAGAATCATGAGGCACAATTGATATGGCATCCCAAATTGGAAAATTGTGGCAAAATCCTTCCTACATTCAATAATGATTCATATGCATGTAGATTTAATGGAGGAATGGCATTTTTAACTCAATAAGAATAGAAGCGTGATTTTTATTGAGAAAAGGTTAGTAAATATATATAAGTGTATATATTATTATATATAGGGATATATGGTGATATCTAACAATAAGTTGCTGCTATGTACGTGCATTTGTCTTTCATTTAATATGTTAGATAGAGCTGTAAATTGAGGGAGATCAATAGACGGCATTAGTTGTAATAATATTTATTTATTGTGCACGGATTGGCTGCGGTTGTCGTGGTCTGTGGCTAGTCTCAATTGTTGCTTGTCCACTTCCCAACTGAACTGCCTGAACTGGTCATCATAGTTCGTGAGAGGAAGAGAACAAGTCCTGACGTTGTTAGTTGTTACAAAGTACCGTCACATGTATTTTGGCATCTGCCAACTTGTAGAAGACATTAGATGAATGTATAGCTCCATCATTACTGCGAAGAAAATCAACTTTAACAACTACGGGATTACGCTCCACCAACTGACGAGAGAATAAAGCATTTATTAACAGAGTAAGACAACAAACAAATCAGTGGGATGTCTCCGGCTTGTTATTCTCTTGCAAATCCCTTCATTTAACTCTTTTCCTCAACAGACAAAACAGCGTTTTTTGACGCATAAACGTTTAGATGGATTTTTGGAGGAGTACCAAATGGATTTCTCAAGAATTTTATATCCTAATGCAGTGACAAGCATTTACACAATGTAATTTGTGATATACTCATGCTAAAATGACGCTTCAAATGTAAAGACTTGAGTTTTGACTAGGTCCAATGATATGCAAACTGAAAATAATAAAGATACCTACAGTACAGCTACTAGTCTCGACATTTTTCCTTTCTCAAATTGACGCACATGAAGATTCGACACCAACAACTTGTTTCCCCATTACTTCTCTCACCAATTCACTCACACGCAAAGGCAATAATTTTCTTGTGGCTTCTCTCTGAATTAGTTCATTCATTCACTATTCGTTTTTCATATCGTGGTTTACTAGGAGGTCATAATACTTAGAATATCATCCTATTCTACATAATTCCAGTCTGAAAGCAATATCCTTTGTAAACAAATCCAAACGTAAATAAACAAGAATGAGGAAAAATTCCCATTTATTTCAGCATGTTACAATGCTCCATCCAGAAATTCCTTTACAAGTTCATGGTTGTTCTTATTACGTTTCATGGATTGTCTTTTTTTGCAAGTAAATTGCGTATTTATAGTCTGTCCCATGAGAAAATGTTATTTTCAACACTTATGCGAATATTTTATTAAGTTTTTTAACGAATGACAATAGCTATACGGGAACGGGATTAAAATAACATGAGTCTTTTTCATAGACACAAACAGTAAAAGTTTTTTTCGAAACAGAAACATATTATAGGTACCTAATGGAAAACTTTCGAGTGTGAAGTGAAGATTCATATATGTAGAGACAGACGCATAATAAAGGAACCCACGAATGCAATAAATAATGTGGTTACCTTCCCCATTTTACCAGTTCTACACTTTTTTCAGTTAGCATTTATGCAAAATCTAGTACAATACATAAAATTTAGAATCTCGTATGATCTAGTGATATTATCTGCTAGTTAGTGGCACTTTATGGAGCATTTGGTTTTGTCACATAACCACAGGATGTTATCATAAATACGTCAAAAGATACGCTCTTTTGTCAATCAAGTCAGCCCAAAAGCCAAAGTGAAATAGCTCACCTATTTATTCTTATCTGTACACATGCAGTTTCTATGCATTGTGCTTTTTAATAGAATGGGAATTGCTCCAATTTGGCAATTCTTCTTCTAACACTCTTTTATTATGTCTGACAATAAAGAAAAGCCACTGTGAATCACTTTGTGCAGGTACCCATTCAATTGGCATGAACGTACACGGATAGTAACCGTGTGGTGGTTTAAATGGGGTGTAGCATGTACTTGTGCACTTACATTTTAGAAAAACTTGTTTTTCATAACAACATTACTGCTAGAAGACGTACAAGGAGTATTAGGTAGGTACTACTATTATTGGTATCCGATTATTATTAACAGTGTTATTAATTCTATACTTATATAAGTAGGTATACATTTATTTTCAACTATTTACAGCTAATCAAAGAAAGATAACTGGGATTATTGAGCTATATACCTGCAGCCATTATAAAATAGAAGGGATAGTCGAACAATAGAAACTTTATTTATCAGCTAATTTTAATGGTTTAAAATTTTTCTCTCTCAAATAAACTGTACATTCTGCCATTACTGCCATAACTTTGATTCTAGCATCATAAACATTTACGTGGGGGAGGCCCAAATAGATCAGCATATGCAGACATAATGTGCTGTCGTGAATATTAAAAGTTTTAAAAGTTTTATTGTTCTTTTTACACTCCACTGGGTGGCCAAAATAATTTATGCAATCCTGATTAATTTTTTACCCCTTTTCTGATGTAGAGAGAGAGCTTTGATGCGCTGCAATCTAGCTAACAATATGTAAAACAGTAAAACTGCATCATAATAAAATGTTTCTCTGCATAATGCAAAATATGATGAAGCATACACCTTATCTTGTCTAAATATTACAATATGCAAATAATTAATGATGCATTGAAAATGTTTAAAACTTATTGATAGAACATTGTTAGAACTAACGTTGTAAACAAACTAACTGTTTACATTTATACATACTGCATAGTAAATGAGCTTATTGTAAAGAAAGACAGTAGCACAGCAATAATAAATCCATTTATATACTATTAGCGCTCATATCCTATAAGTTATAAGAGAATCTTCGTATAGAATATAAAATCCAAACTTCTTGGTCTTAAGAAAACAACAAATGATATTGCATATCTAGAGAGAATCTGTTAGTTATGACTAGAAGATGCAAACATAATAGTGTGGGGTTAGATGGGTATTCTGTTGTTTTGGTTGTTCAAATGGATTTCTCACTTGAGTTCTTAAGCTTGCCTAACGTCTCTGGTGTATTCGAAGTGTAAAAATTCTTAGGGCTTGGCTTGAACGTTATAAATGCTAAATAATTAGCCTGTTTTAGCATTAACTAACAATAAGAAAGGAGTGCATTCAGTTTTTGAAATGTTACTGCAACAATTCTAGAAACTGTTGTTGAGCTATCTAGGACGCATCTTATTAACAAATAATATTATTAAAGCGTATCAGCAAGAAATGCTTATAAAAAGTTACTTGTTACAAACAATACTATTAATATCGATTTACTTACCAGCGTATAAAACAGTTATACTATCTACACATGTATTTCTGTAGTAGGTATATATATGTGTGTAGATAAAAATTCATATATTTGTGGTACTATCAATTATTAAGTTACGACAAGAGAAAGAATCCTTTTGTATCTTTAGCCATAGACCATTTTCAAGTAATTATCTGAAGAATCTGTAGCTCACCGCACTTAATATGTCTGCTTCATAAAAATATATTGTTACCTATGCCTATACTCAATACTCTTGTACAAGTTGTACATAGCAGGTATTTTATTCCAGATGAACATTAATAATGTGTAGCTACCTAAGTCGCTTTTAAGATAAAACAATACACATCAGTATACTTTGTGATTTCTCTAGAATCTCTACTAGAATTTTTGATTAAAGCCTTCTATTAATTGTAGTAGCAGCTAGTTTTACAACTTAATCATCATCTAGATCCCTCTTGCTACATTGAAATGAAAGTCTTGATTGGGTCACTTGGATGGATGGACTCTGGGTAAACTTCAAAAAGCTGATTTTTATCATATGACCTGCCAAATTATGTATGATATCTCATAATTTCGAATGATACACTATTTACAATTGCACTAAGTAAATTACGAAACACATCATCATAATCATCGGGATCCATTAAAAAACGCACACTTTTTGTCTAAAAATTAGGTAAACGTTCTAATGACAATGAATGATTAAATGCGAAGAAAGAGCTCAGCTCTGATTTGACTTCAAAAATATACTTCCATTAATTGTTATATCTTTAATGATATATGCATACTTAAAATATATTTTCTTACTAATTATATTTCTCTGTCGTAGTTGCTTATAAATGTCAATTTTATTTAATATGTAGTCTACAAGCTGCATTGTGATCAAAATTGTTCTCAAAACATAATTATAAATTATAAAACATTCATAAATTTTATTGATTTCGTTTTTCTTCCTTGAAATACACAAAACGAATGTTTAGTGCTTTGCACTAAAGAGTAAGCTTTAGCGAATTGGATCACATAAATGTACCTTAAGATATGATGGCACTTATTTAACTTAATCATCTCATTTTAACTCATCTATGAGAACAAGTGCATATCTGGCAATATGATCTTTAAGCTTTGTTCAGCTGTAAAGATAGGAGCTTAGTAAGATTTGAAATTGATATAAGCAGTTGATTTTACATTTCTTTAATTTTGTGAATGTGTGCAGTTTTCATTGTAACACATTCACAATGAACTGTTGCTGTTATTGGGATTATAGTTTCTATATATTCTATTTATATGGGATTACTACGTGCTCATACGGAGATCAAAGAGAATTCTTATTCTCAGACCTTAGCTCTCAAGTATTATAACTGATGTGTAAGTTTAGTTTATAGAATGAACAACAATAATAGAAATGGGGATGAAAAAAGATTCCATTGACTGTTGGTGAGAAGTTGAGGAGAACTATTAATTGAGTAAAAGTAAATGAGCTATCTAAATAACTTGTATTATCTATGTAGTACAAATATATGTTGGAGATTAGGAGCTAATGAAAATTACGAATTTCTATGCTTTTACATGTAGATTAGGGCAAGATGTAATGGGGGAGGAGCGCCGAGGGTGAAACTTTAGAGTTTTAAACTCAAGTTGACAAATTAATAGAAACTATAATTGAAAAACTATATAATTGCATGCACTTATTGTATAATATTTGCAACTAGGAGGAGTTAATTCGTAGAAAGATTCACTTTTCACTTAGAATTTACTTGATTCTCAAACTAATTTTATTTTATAACTTTCTTATAATTGTAACTATACTTTAAGATTATTAGGTCTTCATTAACTGAGTTCTTACAAGTAGAAATGCCTCTACATACTAACTAGCTGCAATTAAGTATAGCTACTTTAATTAAGAGAGATGTACTTAATTAATGATAAAATAATGTACGAAATAGAAATAATGTCTTATTTAGCTGTTAATGGAGTGACAATGTCTGACAAAGTTTCCCAAACACAAGTATGCATAAATAATTAGCTATTTTTCATTGTTAATAATGAATAATGAGGAATGGTTATCGAAGAGAGCGTTGAGCCGTTAACCGGTTTAAAGTTTGCAAAAAAAGAAGCCGCATTTCATTAGTTAAGACATAAATCTCTGTATTCTATCTATCTCTCAGTTGATTACAAGGAACTTGACTCTTGCTAAGGGATTTTCTTGGTAGCAAATAGAAAAGCTCTTGTTATAACTCAGGAGAAAGAATAAATAGTGTATCGAGCTGCATCAATATTCATTATTTCAATTTGCCGTTGTTGCAATTGGGGACAAATTTTACTTTTACAAATAAGAGCTGTCATGTTAACATTTCAATAGTAAATGAAATGTGGGTTGCCACTTACCTCACTCAGGTTGATAAGAAGTTGAACAGAAGTAATAGTATACTGTTGGGGAAGCTACATTCGAGTGTAATTCTGGTTTTTAATAATTTCCTTTCTGTCATGTCAAGAAGAGTATTGTTCAGATGCAGATGCATTTGTGGTCTCTCATTCCTTGCTACATTACTTGTGAGTGACTAAAGGCTAAATAGCTTTGATGGTAAACAGAAAAATTGAAATCATCCTCGTCTGTGTCATATACAGTCAAGAGTAATAATCTTGTGCAATTTTTTTCTACATCTTTAATATCGAGGCTGAAGAAGAAAGAGAGTGAAACAGATGCGATTATATGGGAAGGTGAATAACTTAACTTTAACTGACCGGACGACTTCATTTGTTTACGTTCTAGAATCAAATCCACTTCACTGAACTCAACTAACACGACTACCTTAAGTTCTTTGCGGTTTTCTTACCTTTCTTTATAGTTTCTTTTCTACTCACTGTGCAATTTCCCCTTTGATTTTGATGGCGACCTTGCCATTGACATTGCCAATCAATAATCCTCCTCAACTGAACCAAATGAAATGAGCCAGAGCACAACCTGACCAACGTGTCCTCTCTCAGAAAATACACATGAACGGTAATTATTACAATAAATACGGATATCAAAAACAACTTTACTCAGCAATTAACTCATTTTTACAGTTGCACGTCTCATGTTATGCATCATGCATCAAAGGACGCTTTTCTAATTGTTTTTTAAACTTTTTTCTGTGTCAAGGTCAGCAGAATAACTTGGGATTAATTGATCTGCTCTCTTTAGTATGTAAATTCTCAGCAGCTACCAAATTTCAGGTAAGTAGTAAGTAAGTAATAATTATCAACAGCTACCTTTTTCAACCACTCAAATCTCTAGAATACTAATGGGATGTTGAGTTGCATTTGTATTGCCTTTGCAGAGTTTGGTTTTCTTTGCAGAGTAAGTCGTGTTACTTATATATACCCAATTTCATCGTCTAGAAAATTGCTTTTCTTTCTTAAAATTGTGTTAAAACTTCCTTTTCCTAGTCCTTTTTGCTTTCTTTGAAATTATATAGGTCAACTCTCCGCAATGCTATCAAAACAAAATGTTTAGAAACCAATTTTCAGGAATTCCTTATTATGATGTACTGTAGAAAACAAGGATTTTGTTGGATACTATCAAGTATAGTAACACTTGCATATATAGGTAGATTATGTAAAAGAAGAGAAAATCAACATATACCGAATACCTACCTACGTTAATAGCTTTAAGTGAAAATTTCTTTCTGCTGGATATTATGCTTTACTTTAAAAAGGTGTCATTAGGAATACGATGCGCGATGCTTATATGCATATAAGACATCGTTTAGTCGTTGACTAGCACTGAAAGAAAATGAATGTCAATGTCAAGAGAGTAAAAGGGAAGGGATTTGTTTGTGTCCAGTAAAATGAATCTCATGTTTTTAACATAAAAACCTGGCCAATCGACCTACTAACCTGATTTTCTTAAGGATATTCATCCCAAGCTCTTATTCAAATTCAGAGGTAAATGAAACGAAATGGGGCCAAGTACACCTAAACGGACAAGCACTTAAATATTCAATCCATTTCGTCGATTTCGTTTTGTTACTTAAAGGACACAATCAAGGTTTAGGTAAGTATAAGAAGTGCATTCTTTTTACTATCTCATTCCTTTGGTGCGATGACTTTTGACTATCATTATATAGGTTAAGATTACCTCCGAAAGCTGCTTACGAACTACATTTTCAGTTGGGTAGAGAAGTCTATTGTTTACAAAGCTTACACTTTGTTGTGTCTTCAGAATATTTCAAAGTTTACACAAGTCTACACAGCTAAAATATGTAAATATGTAGCTACTATATTATGCATTCAAAATCTAAACAGGAAATCCCGATGTTTTTACTTATTTCAATTGCTCTTCTCCAGACTAGTCCAGACTCGGAACTGGGAAGTTACTGTCTCGTCGTGAATATGTGTCAAAGGGTCTCTCAGAGTTCACAGACGAATCGACCGGGAAATAACTCAAGGTTTTTCCTCGTAGACTTGATGAATACGTAAATCTGATGAGGAGTTCAACGAAAGAGTAGATAGATAGTAAACAAATCGTCTCATTGTAACCATTTCGTGTTGCGTAAAATGAACCCGGCAATAATTGTTGTCCTAGATAATATGTGCTTGTAAGTACAAAGAAATGAAAACCAAGGCAAGACTCTTGTTCCAACCTCAAAATACATTAGAAAATTAGAATAAGTACCTACGTATTATCGTTTTCACGATCCTTGTGTACATGTTAACAATTTGCAAATCCGTAAAAAAAACTTTAATTCAGATGTCTTTTATCTTTTAAGCTTAACTGCATTTACAGATCACTATATCTACGATGTATTTGTTCGTAAGAAAGAAGTATTAATATATTGCATTCTATTTTCGAATGCAGTAAATTATCTGAGTAGATGAAGCATTGCGATAGCATTAAGGTAAAAAGTTGGTAATTCGCACTGAGTTTGCTCACGTTCTGCCCATTTCTATAAATGATGTTGCATAAAATGCTGGTTTCAGCCATCTATTTTTGTAGGTTAGGAAATGCAAAGTTGTATTTATGTCTGAGATTAGAGATTTATAAAAATTGGCTCAGTAAAACAGAAGAGTTGGAATTGAGTGCATAATAAATTAGATGGAATAAAATGAGGATACGGAAAACCAATGTCTCCAATAAAGGAATGTTTTTTTTATTCAGGAGAGATGTTCTATCTGTTTGAAATGGAGGAGGATGTATGGAGATGCAATAATAAAGTTGGCCAAATGAGTTTCGATTAAAATTGAGTTGAGTCACTCGGGAATTGTATCAATCGAGATTTATCTGGGGGAATCAGTCAGTCGGTCATTTGATACGCTAAATGCTTCCCTTCTCTCCTACATTTTTCTCAAGTGAAGTTATAGGTGCAGAGACATTATATCTGTAAGTACTCTACGAATAAAATGCATAACCCAAGAACAGCATCTTCACCGAATGCTCCTTCCTCATTCTCTTAGCCTGTACCAAAAGCCTAGCTCATTTTTACGTTTCGTAGTCAGCAAACTATAAAGTTCGACAACAATACAAGACTCTCTGCCTCTGCTTGATAGTCTGACTGAAGAGTAAACATTCTAGACAAGCTAGGAACTCATCTTTAGCATAACCTGAATATGAAGAAGGAAGGTTCGTAGATGCTTAAGTCAGACTACAATGGACTGATGTACATTATTACAATGCAGAACAGAAGCTTACCTTCATTTCACTCGATTCGCCCAACTAATGCCAAGCTGAACTACAAGAAAGAAAAATGTAGCTGAAGCCCTAGACAATGACAGTCAATGAAAACAGCTCGCAATATTCTACTTACAATACAAATACATGCGAATACTCAGGTAGATAGTAGATACGTATTTACAAAGACAGTATATAATATGTAGCTGCCGTATTTCTTCTATGAAGTTCCTAGAAAATGTTTTCAAAATACAGATTAGCTAATGACACTGTTATTTAGAAGATGAAGTGAATGACAATACCCTTGCTGTGATAAAATCCTAGCAAAGATTTATATTAGAACAGTGATACTCGAGTAGGTATTGTGCAAGTAATTATCTAATTATTTACTCGAGTAATTTTGTGAGCATTTAAGATGATCGTCTTAAATATCCATAATTATTTAAGTTTTATTATTGCTGGATAGTTCATCTCCATCTTCCATTCGAATTTCATCTTCATGATAATCATATTTCATATTTTTGTAATGTTCCAGAATTGGGCAACGAATTAAATTAACACTTTTTGCTACTCCAATCTGGAAATTATTTGAAGGATTTGTAAAATTGATTAAATCCTGTAGTTTATTTTGGATCTGAGAGTTAACAAGGAAAATACGGTATATTGTATATTGTATCAAATGTACATGTGTTAACTTAGTGTAGAAGATGTGTAAGTATTAGAGTAGGTACTTATCTTAATAAGCTTAGATGGATACGTAAAAGAATGGAGGTGAACATTTATGATGTAATCAGAGTGAATCTTATTACCTGTTGGCTGCTAAGTCTGTTGCAGCAACAAGATGAGTAGAAAAAGATTTTTCTTGTATTTATTACGAGAAGATAGTACATGGTATATAGTATCTGTATGTAAGTGATATATTCAAGAAGCATAACACAATGCACGTGGGTATGTGACTATAATATGTTAGGTAAAATAGCGCACACAGGTAGAAACACAAGTTGGATTGGAAGATGAAGTTACCCTACCTTGGTTAGGAATTCCATTTACCGCTAAAACCAGCCTCTCTCCTTAAAATGTGTAATACTTATAACTCATCTGTGTAGATTCTGAACCATCACTTCTCATCTCCAACTAATCTCAAAAATTGAGTTAACTCGGATGCACTTGGATTTGCTCTACTCCATTTTTGCATAGTAGACACAACTCAACAATGTAACATTCTTTATTACAGTACTAGGAGTGTAATTTAAGTGTTCTTTCTTTTCTGCTGTGTTCTGTGGTGCACGCACTTTATGGTAATTATATCGTTATGTCTATGCTTCTTATCAAATTCTGTTCGCATCTTCCTTTATTTACGTTTTCTTTAAAACTGCTATGCATGTAGCAAGTTTTCAATGACTATCCAGATGTAATTATAACTTGTGATTGTGATAATGATGTTGTATATCCTAAGAGAACGAAGTAGGTACAAAGTTTTGGACCGTGGGTTAGTTATTACGAAGATTAACGAAAAGATACTAACATTGTCTTTTCCATCTATGTATTAAACTACTCGAGTCAGATGCACAGGATTTTTATCGCTACAACATTTTCACACACTTACCTAAATTAAAGCCGGCGTCCCTTTTGCAAAGATAGAACATAGTTTTACGCATTGCCTAAATTACTTATTATCAGATAGACACATCTTTCATTTACACCATCGCATCGCATCATCATCTCTCTGTCTCAGTTGATGCTGGGTTTGAGTCTGACTGCAAACCAATTACATTATCTTCAATCTGGCGATTGTGCATTTGCGAGTGCGGAAACAAAAAAGCTTTGCACAGAGCTCACTGTAATATAATCACAATAATCTTCTTAATAACAATGCCCGCAATTAGAGTCGAGTCATTGCACATTGACAATACACCCTATTTGACTGACAAACCAGAAAATAACTCATTCTTTTTATCGCTTATACATCACATCACTCATTTTGCGTGAGTGATTGTCATGTCACAGAGGAGGATTCCCTTTTTCTATGATTATCCTTAGCCAGTAGAGTGTTTTTGAGAGCATCTTCAATCATGTTCAGAGTCTTCAGACGTCTGCATAGCATTTCAATCTGCGGCTAATTCATTTTCCTCTTTTTATTACAAAATTAATGATGCGCATCAATGAACTTCCTAATTGGGAAAGCTATCGCAACGTCATAGCATTCCCTACAAAAATCCCAGATGATTTTTCGGAAAGGAATTCGCATGTGTAATTATTTTCTCATAGTCCTCCTTTAATACGGATATGCATGCATCACATTTTCCAATTGTCTAATCAACTACACATGACAAAGTCATGCCCTGACTACTAGACACAATCAAATCTCAACTCTGTAAAAGGCTAGCACAAAAATGCAGTAAGAGTAGCCTGGCATTTTGTTGTTTACTAATAAAACAAGAGTTATTCTGTCTTATTTGGTGTACATACAATAATGTGTGTTCTCACCTTTGCTTTTGCCTACTTAGATGTAAGTTGAAACTGATTAGCATTCAAAGGGCTAAGTTAAAAATTCATAAGAATTCCATTCAACTCTCGTTTCTGCATCTCAACGTAGGAATTATAGAGTCGGGGAGATGAAAATTACAAGAATGAGCATGACTCAAAGTCAAATATTCAATTGCAAGTGAACAAAAGTCAGGTATGAAGTGTAATTTCTGCGATGTTGTTTTAAGTAGGATTATTATTGTGTGTAGAATGTTAGTCGAATGCACATAGCTTTAGGTCTTTAATAGTTATATATGTACATATAGTCAGTTACGTTTGCTATATAGCTATAAGATATGTTCTGTTAATGGAATTTCTATATGATAGCATTTGTTGCTCTTGCCACGGCGATTACCTTCTCTCTCTTCAACTTGATAATGATGATATCAAAGGGAATTAAGATTTATTTCGCAGAAAGAATGAACGTACAGGTTAACACAGAGCTAGAGGGATGATAGAGTAGATAGCTTAAGCCTTGTGATAGTGATAGAGTGTTCTACTGCAACTATTATATTATAGTAACTAGTAGTAGTAGTAGTAGTTAATACCAATACATAGGATTCTAATAAAGAAAATCACTTGAAAGCAAAGCCAAGTGTATAATTGTAATTTGTAAGAGAAGAAACTACTAGAATAGGAGTTGAGCAGAGCTACGTTGTTGTGATATTAGCATATAGAAATATAAATAGGTATATATGGCTACTGTGGATCAATTCAATTCTAACTAGCCATAATAATACTCTTGTAAGTATATAGTAGTAGTATTTACTATCTATCTGTGTGTGAATTTAGATTCTCTCTTTGTATAGCACGGGGTTGTGTGTTGGGATTGTGTGAAGACGAAAGAGTTTTGAGATGATGATGATGTGATGTGGTTGAAACTTAAGGGATGCTTATATGAGGCGAATATGAAATTAAATAGTAATAGCACGCATAGCAGTATAATTGTATTAGCTATCAATGCGAAATGTATATAGATATGCGTATGATTGTATTATATTAATTAAAGGTTTCTACAGATGTTGTATATACTCGTATAAAACTGAGTCAGTAAGGTAGGTTTTCTAGGTAGACTATAGTAACAGAAGCTGTGAGTTAGTTCTGGCTTGGTGTTTGGTTAGCCTAACGGTATTTGTAGCTAAAGGTAAAGGCAGAATGTAATATGATGGCTCATGTCTGCTCTTGCAGAGGCAACCAAGAAAATCTAACAACATAAGCCTGGCTAATGTCTAAAGGATAAGTCTTGAGAGCAGGTCATTCATTTCACCCTCGAGATACATACGCAACGCAGGAGAGTAGCTGTGGACGTCGGATAATCTCAACAGATCCTTCTCTGACTTGTCCTCTTCGTTTTCTGCCTTCTTTGCCATTGTATTTGTGTTGCTTGAGACTTGTGCATTAGCATTCAACAAGTGCAGGACAGGAAACTGCCGTTAAATCAAGCACTCACTCACTCACTTGCTCATTGTCAGCCGTAAAGAGCAGAGAGACTATTGCCGAGTGCCGAGACTGTGCTGTTCACGATCAAAACTCATCTAATAATATTGTAGGAAAATCCTTAAAGTAAACCACGCACTAATCTCTCTCAGGGATTTATGTCTGTAGCAACTGTAGTTGTAAAACTCTGAAATTACTTAACCGGACATTCTCCATTTACATAAGTCTACCTACTACTCTACTGACTACTGACCATTGACAATTACTGACTTCTAGCCAGAAAAATACCCCTTCAAATTATATAGAGCAATTTAAAAGGGATTATTGACAGACAGTTCTTTAAATAAACTTGGTTCCGTGAATTCGACACCTACTCCAGAATTTACCTTCACTTCAACTCTAGTTTTCTCTAAGACGACATCCACTCAGCATTGTAGTAGCCACTCTGGACTTGACACATTCTCACCAAATACTATTATAATAATAACAACCCCTATTTACCAACCTACCCTGCCTACCTTCTGTTCTCTTACTTTTCTCAACTGTGACAAAATTAACTAACCACTTTGTGCATAAACTCAACGAGCCGAATAGACAGACGATATTATTCTTATTTATCTCACCAAGTGGACCATTTGCTTACGTTTTTTTTAAAACTTACAGTGCTAGCTAATAGTTTACAATTGAAGAGCGGACACAGACACACAGACATGATTTTTCATGGCTTTGTTTTTATCTAACGAGAATTTTGTGTTTTTGACGCGATGTGATTTAACTTGACTTTTAGCTAACAACCTGACTTGACTTGACTTACTTCATTAGCAATTCATTTTACAGAACTCACTAACCTTGCAAAAAGACGGAACATTGCAAAAGATAAAGTTTAATAGTTGGATAAAACCACCAAAACCCATTTGGATAATTTATCTCGTCGTGGAAAGTCCTGTTCTCAATTCAAGGTGAGCCAAATGAAAGATTTACATAGAAGAAAATCAAAGAAAATACATTAACATTAACATATTAAATGAATGCATAAGGAAAATGAGTGAAAATCTCTAAAAGAAAACCAAAAGTCCAGTGTATAAAAGTTGACATCCGTAAGCCCATGTTTATTTCTAGTCCAATTGAATTAGTTTAGGATGTTGTTTGCCTGTAACATATAGTCTGGGAGCGATATGTGGACCAGATTTTTCAGAAAGTACATAGCTTGTCATGTAGCAGTATAATTAATGTAAGGTTCTACCAGAAACCGCGATTTCTTCATTCTACTACTCTACGGAAAACTACTGGGGAAATTATTGCTTGTGTAGTTAAAGCTGATATTTCTATTGCATTGCAATTGGAGATATTTGTATGAAACGATAAGATTCATTTTGTGATGGTTAGTGTTAGTACCTTCGTCTTATTGTAAAGGCTTTCAATGCATGTTACAAACAAGAAATTCCAGTTAGATTCATGATGTAGAGTTAAAAGGCTGCATTTGAGAGTGCAGAGAAACTCTGGTATAAACTAGAACCGTCAACTCAACCAATTCTAATTACAATAACTACTATGAAGTTTACAGGTAGATTTATCATATCAAAGATACAGAGCTGCAGAGAAAAACAGATTATAGAAATTATAGAGAGATAGATAAATAGATAGAGTTGGTGAGACGAGTCTTTGCAAACTTTAAGATTCTCTAGTTCTACTAATACAGATCGGTAGGCACACAAGTAGTTGTTACGTCCGTATACTAACTAATACCGTGTCAGTAGCTTCAGGAGTCATGTCACTCTACATTCATTCACTCCATCATCATCATCACAGATCACATATCCTCCTCTTACGATACACAAACTTATCCACCTACATACATACGTTGGTTACTTGAATATTTTTTTTTACATCTTATCTCTTATGCACACAACCAGTAACATGTAACATAGCATTTTTTAAAACAAATGAACTTTACTCCCCTCCCTGAACGTGACAAAATCATTATGTTTAACGAATCCGGACTGAGGTTTACTTTGCTTAACTACATGTTAAACTAATGTAAATATCACATTAGACAATTTCCCACATGACCAACGGGTTTTTTTCTCCCCAAATACAATTACACCTTGCCATTTTGGAAAGTAAAAACAAATTTACAAAACATAAATGAATATTTATACTTTTCAAAACATAATTTCATTATCTTCCTCTCTCCATCTCTGTAATTTCTATCCTAAGACAACAAAAACCAGTCAAACAATACGGAACAATACCGTATAGTAAAGTTCGTAGGTACTTGACTTGGATGTATTTAAACTAAGAAAGCATTTTGGAAATGAAAACCAAATTCCCGAATCATAACAATGTTTCTTCCTTTTCTAAATGTTTCGTTTTTTGTTTTTGTACGTCTTGAGACAGTCAATTAAGGAAAACAATGGGGAAAACGACATTTTAAAGATCCCAAGGGGCTTTCTCCCTTAAATTTGTACAATTAAATTAATGATTTTGGAAAGTAAAAATGAAATCCAGGGACACCAAAGAATATTGATACATTTTCTGCATTATTTCATTTCCTGCCTGAGTTGTTAATGGTTTGTTTTCTATGCGTGGAATAGTTAATACCAGTGAAACAATAGAGAAAATGACATTATAACGAGTGTTAGTGTATAACTTGTTGCATTGCATGTCTCTTTTGTCGCTTCCATAATTTCCATCATTTGATTTAAGGATGTATTTAGGTTAGCAATGTGAATTCAAAGTCAGTACTTGGTATAAAGTTAAAAGGTACGTGTGTACACGCTACACGTACACGTGTTGAGTTGCACTTGAAATTCTTATGTACTTAAGCTAAAATAGCTTAGAGCTAGGCTAAAGTTGATTCACAATTCACATACACACACACACACTCACACATTGTATCTACGTAAGCTCTCAAAGAAGGTTTCTCTTTTCAAATGGAAAAATCTAGTTATTATTACCAAGCATGCAATTTAGAATTTAGCTATGGCTTTATATATTATAATTATTGCAAATTTGGTCAATGCACAATTATTCTCTACCTAGCTAGAGACTCATCTTTTCTCCACTACGCTACAATGCACTATTCTGTCAAAGTGAGCTTTTGAATTTTGACATTTAAATTAAGGTGACATTTGAACTTGAGTGTATGTCTTTGTTAGGAATTAACTTTGTAGTACAGATGATTTTCATCGAGAGGATTCATTTAAAAAGGAGTGAGAAATAGGGCAAGTAAACTTGTGAACCACAATAGAGAACTCTTATGATTGACTACAATAAAAAACACATTCTTAGACATGGTCAAGTCTATTCTGATCACAGATCGGAGTTCTTTTTTTAAAAGAGCTCTACTATAGTATAGTGCAATGTTGTTAATGCAATTCCTTGTAGGTATTTAGATGTAAATAGGCTAGAGGCAGATGTATTAGTGAGTAATGTGCGTTCTATGTCATTTGTGTCCTATCATCCTCATTTTTTATTCTGTCGAGTCATTTGAGTTGGCTTACTAATGTAATCCATTACAATAATATAATAATGGGAAGAGACAAGAGATGGACATTAGTATAGCTCTCTCTCTCTCTCTTTCGCTCTGTGTGAGATGAGAACAATTTTCCTACATTCTACAACAGTTATTTCTATCTAAAGGCCTATTTAAATTCCTATCTACCTAAATGCAATGTAATAATAAGGAATTGAGGTTTTGAGCTGCCGATTTTTGAGTGAAGAGCGAAGCTAATGGCCAAGCTATTCTGTTCTGTAATAGTCATTTTGCAATTACTTACAAAGTTGAGTCTCTATTTACTTAGCTTGGATTTTCAGCAGCTTTTCTTTAAGACATATATATAGCCTCTTTAAATATAGATTGAGAAGTGTTGCTTGCAAAGTAAAGGATGATTGGTTTCATATTATTATTCCTATTCTGTGTCACTTATTGTCCAAGTAAATTGTTTTGCGGCTATGCTTCACTTCGTTTCACATTATACCTTCCCTCAGTCGACATCTCTTCAATTCTTAACACTGACTTTGAATCCGACACAATGGACAGAGCTTTGAGGTTGATGAGACTCTCAGCAAAGAATGAATGAAGCTCATACTACTCGCCTCCTCTTGACTATTACTTACCATTATTCCACTCACATACGTAAATGACTATTATGCATGCGGAACAGGATGTGTATTACATTTTATGTTGGAAGAACGTACACTTTACTTTACTACTACTCTTGGCTGTGTTTTCTGAGCAAGTTGGTCATGCTAATGCAAATAGAAGTTATGTGTCCCACACTTGCACACAAAGTCAACTCAACTTATGTCGGCTATTTTCAGTTCGACAAAGAATAGCTTATAAATTACTAATACTAAAAAATAAGCATATATATCATATATCAATTCTATTGTAGGGAGAACCCAGTTTATTTTTATGATGCAATATAAAATCTACGTTCAACAAAACTTTATTTACTACCTTTTGCAAATACTTAAGCAACAGTTTGTGTTTGCCCTTTAATAAGCGGCTTATTCTGTAATTATAGCCTACATGAAACGTTTTGCTTTGTGGCAAAGTAAAGTGTACAATATTTTAGCCAGGCAGATGTGTTACATGTTACATAGCAAAGATATTATTATTTCCTTAAATGATACAGAAGTAGTCACTAAATTACTACTGCTCCTTTCCCATGTCATAATATACTAGTCTTTTCGCTCGCGTAATCTCCACTTCATGACTGCTCTCATTTTTAATTCAAAAAGTGTGTCTTCCTCTGCTCTGAATCTCATTCATTTGTTTTCTTTGGTACACTTTTGCATAAGTCCACCGTCCGTCCAGACCCGTCCTCCTCCGTGGGAGACTACACAATTTGCATGGGAAAACTTTACATAACAATGACACATAATGTGTGTAAATGGAGCATTTCCATTTTTTCACTAATCCCCGCAGATTAGAACACTTTTTTGCCCACTAGTAATTTCTAGCACTTGCTCTATCCAACTCACTTGTGTGCAATTTACTTTATTGCTTTTGGGAGCATACCGGTCTTCTTTTCATTCTGTTATTGTAGCAATAATATGAATACTTCCGAGTGACCTATTTGAGAATGAGAAGGATTTAATGTTTAACGCAAAAGAACTTTCCGTAAGTTATTGAAATGCCGACACAAATTATTTGGAGGATACATTATTGTGTTTTTTTCAATATTGTTGACTTGAAAGATAGTATATACATTGAACCGGATCACAAAATTAAGAAAATGACGGAATCCATCAATGAATTGTAAATATGTAGGCTATTTAACATAAAATGGGTTTTGAATATCGTGCATAGATGATTGTATGACATGTTGTGACTAACTATGAAGGGAATTTAACATGGACTCTTGGTTATGGGCAGAACATTGGCTTCCTGCCCAAATGATCTTCAATATTAAGTGCAATGGCATGTCATTTACATTTCTTTAGCATGAATAATTCATAGCGTTCAAAGTCAAAGTAGCTGAATTTATGAAAATTGGACGGATTTTCTTGTTTGTTATCGACAATTCGACACAATTTTCTCCATTGTATCGTTGTGTGTGCACGTCTGCAGGTGATAACTTGGAATTGGATTAACGAGATGAAATGTCCAGTCTAGTCAAACAGACAATTAAAAAGCACAGACAAGAAAAATGATAGTTGGCAGAGTTCAAGAAGTTAGTTGGTAGTGAATGCAAATTAGCTGTTTCTATTATAAGTCAGAAATTACAGATAATCAACACATGATAAACAGTGTTTACATATGGGTTTGCTCTTCGTGAAGTACTAATTTTGGGAGTAAGCAAAAGAACTTATCGCGCATCCGTGCAAATTGCCAAAAACAAAGTAGGAAAAGCATGAAACATCTGCAACATTTATAGCTCCTCATAAAATATACGCTATATAAAAGACGGACACGTGCATATATAAAATTAGGTCTTTGATTAAAGTTTTCAAAAGTAAACTGACTGATTAAAGTAAAGCAAAACTTTTGTCTTACAAGAGTTTCGGAATGAGAGAAAAGTGTATTTGAACAGGTAAAAAAGAGTGTATGAGCTATAATAATATTGGAGTTGAGATTGTTTGAGTTAAACCATTAAAAAGTTAAAAGTATGTTACCCAAATCTTGGGTTGTTAATTCTCACTGACTTGCTTAGGATTCTGTAGGGCCGTAGTTTGTAGGTATCTGTTTGCCAAAAAAAACTGACCATTTCATCATTTATCATTTTAGATGTGATGAGATAGTTGAGATTTAAGGAGCACTTTTCACTACATATACATTTCTGTTTTGTTTCTTTGAAATGGATGAATATTATTGCAAGTTCATTTGTTGAGAAGATGAGAGGAAGTAAGGAGTAAGTGTCGACCCGGTTTGAGTTGTTCTTCGTCAACTCGACTGAGTTAAAGAATCGTGCAGGGAAACTTGTGCGGTTTTATGGTTGCAATTTTCAATTGTCTACATAGGACAGAAGAAGTGTATAGTAATGCAAGTACTCACAACCAAACTAACTGCATAAAGATTTGGCTAATGTACGCCTACTTATAACACAATTAATAACTCTCATTCATTTCGTCATGCTCAGAAGCATTAGAATTGAGTTGGGGAAGACCACCAGAGAATGAAAAATACACACACATATATATATAGAAGAGTCTAATGGAAATTCGTGATAAATGGGTTGACATTTCCTCATTTTTGTTCTTTGGATTAGAATATCAGAAGAGGGAAGAATCATGAAAGAGAAGAAAATGAAGAGGAGTTTCTTCGCTCTGCAAACCTTCCCCACTGTGACAGGGATTCTTTTCTTGACATTCACAATTGGAGTTGTGACTGCTGGAGGGGAGTCGGAGAGTTGTCAATGCGGCGTCTTCCTCCTTGCACAACCGCCTTTGATCTACTCTGCAGATGCCAAACCTGTACTTTCGGGTAAGTATACACGCAACCCCATTCCTACTCATTAAATATTCTATACTAAACAATCCATTTCTAATCACTATTATTTCATCAAGTAGAAATTGCGTCAAGATTAGCGTAAGAAAACTTAGAGAAATTAAAAATTAACTATTGGAAGAGGTTCATATGATTAAAGAAGAGAAATATTATTATTCTTGTAAAATCTATCTATATAATATTATTATACGTAACTTAATACAAGTCTAATAGTTTACTTAGTTTATAATAATAAATTAATTGTAGCATTGTATAGGTAGAAGAAAGACGCTCTTTATCCGCCATTAGTAGTGATAATCTGATAATGCATAGCTAGTGAAAAAATTTGAAATTGTGAATGTAATTTAATGATCTGATACAAAACCCTACGTCATAAAAGGAATTAATTAGTTGACCTAATCGCATTTTCCCTTGCAATGAGAAATCTTCATTAGTGGCTACGTACCTGTTTTAGTTAGCAAGTGCTAACTACTGAACTTTGTCTTGGTAAAAGTAGGCAGCTCTAACTTTGTAGAGGTTAACAACGTGCATGTGAGTTTATCGGCAAGTGCAATACATAAAGTTGTAATTGTATTGTGAAGAGAGAGTATAAAGCATATAATAAACATAAGTAAGTTGACTATTTCACTGGCAGCCTTTCAAACTTGGCATATTCATGTTAATCAGTTGCACCAGTGTGTATTGTCATCGTTAGTAAATAGCAAGAGGTGGTAGTTGGGTAGCTATTGAACTTGAATTACAGACAATTAGTACGCCTATGCCATTGTTAGCTAGAGAGATGAATGAATTCTGATGAGAAAATAAATATTTTCACAAAGATGCATAAATACAGGTGTAAAAAGTAATTAGGCATTGAATATGCAACAACCTAAGTAGTTAATAACATAACAAAAATCCTCTTTTTAAACATTATAGGTAGGTAGGTACTTGGTAGGGGATGAAAATGAACAATGACTCCTATTATATTACGCTAGAAAAGTTACTCTACAATTGAATTTAGTAACTAATGACTGCTATTGCTATTGCAATGCATTTCGATCTAGTAACTGATCACATGGTTTCTCCCTTACCCACCCCTTCTTCTTGGTGTGGTGTACGTCGATTCCCCATTTTATATCTCTTTTGGTTTCCTTTCCTGTAACATTTACTTTGCTAGGATTTTACTACATCGAGCTCTTCTTTATTGCCCATCACAACTCTTTATCTTGGAGTAGTATCAAAGTTAAAACTCTTAACTGCTTGTTCTGATGGGAATAAATAGAACGACGAAAGTCGACCTTCCATATACTATACTCAATCCTTACACCAACACAATTTTTCTTAACTTATCTCAAATTGGATCCCTCTATATAGGGAGCTATATATATACTACATACATATTAGTAGAACTATATAGACTCACCTTTGTAAATCTCCTCTTTAGAAACTACAAATACAAATCTTAGTAACTAGACACATTTATTAATAAGCTTTGCAATAAAGGAGCATTCATATATAATAGAATATTATATTTACATCAGCTATCCCTCTCTCTGTAGTTAGTCCAAAGATTATTCTAGACGTTTGTTAGATGAGTATAAATGTAGGTACATAAATTACTTTTAATCGTCTTTCTCTCTCTCTCTCTTTCGTCTCGAGAAACTTCCATTCTTTATGTATAGGCTATCTTTGTGTTTTGTGGTTTCGTTTCGTTTCGTCTTTGCTCTACACACACATTGAATGTTGAATGCATAAGCAAAATAAAACACTGTAATGCACTAGTAACATTGAAGGGAGTTTAACAACTTGTTTATGATAATTTTAAGCATAAAACTACGTACAAATTCTTACAAAGGGAAATTTCCCCATTGTTCTCTCCATTTTTACTCCTTTTTCAATTCTATTTCTGTAGAAATATTTCCTTTTGCCCTCTACCTAGAAAAATCCATTCACTTTCAAAGGGAATTTTTTACTTTGAATTTTAATAACCATAATATTATTATCCTTCTTAGGATACACACATCATATTTATGTCTGTTGCACTATTATTAGTATGGAGTCATATATATGACTATCATATGTCATTCATATTCCAAAATTGTACTTTGTTATAAAATATTCTAGTTTTACCTGTACTTACATAGTAGCTTTACACACACCGCCCCTAGTGCTAATGACTTCACCTTAACAAGAATGACAATAATATATTTTGCGTCCTGCAGACTCCTATTTTCTCACTTTTCTGTTCTGTTCAAGTGTGAAAAGAAAGGGGACGGATAAAATCCGACTATACTTTGTTCCTCTATTGTTAGAAGAATGTAAAAATAGTGCATAGAAGAGATACATAAATGTAGGGGAATACAATGGATGAGAGCCTTTTTTTCTAAAAAGGCTCCTGCATCTGCTCTATCATGACAAACTGCATTCTGTAAGGGGTACAGAGTCCTTGAAGATTCTCCTGAGGTTATCGAACTTTTTTCTTTAGAAGCAGTAGGGACATTTCCCTTTGAATACATTCATATCATGATCACCGGCAATTACGTAGAAAAAGATTGTCTGAGTCGGGGACCCTGAACTCACTTAAAGATCTTTTCCTTCTTCTTGCAGATGAACTTTAAGATGTAACTGAAATTCTAAATTGGGAACCTTGAAATCTCAAGGGTTCATTTGCCTCTACGGAATGAAGGGTTCCTTATATTTATCCCTTGAGTGCCTGCAGTTAGATTACAGATCCATGTTGCATCTATCGATCTTGTGATCTTCGTTCGACACGCATCTAGCAACTTTAATAAGCACATAGCTAGGTAGCTAGCTAGTTAAATGGAGATAAAAGAAATGTAACAATATGTTCTGTAAGTAGGTGGCTAGGTAAATAAGAAAGATTCAAGAAGCTTCTTGTAGATATGTGCCTATGCCAGTAGGGATGAGTAGCATGTTTATATTTGTATCTTTACTCTCGACTTGACTTACGGATTCCTAACGGTTTGTTCACTTTGAGCTAAACCCAAGGAAGGCAAGGCCAGGTTAGTTATTTGCTTACCTGTTTGCTGCATTGCATTAAGCATTGCTCGTCGATGTATCTCCTGCGTACTTGTGTACGGTAAATGTTGATTCTGATCAACTCGTCTCATCTCTACCTCCTTCTGAACATGAGATACAGTAGGGGGAATGCAGTGCAATTCATGTAGCTCTCTGAACTTGACTCATCTCACCTAAACTAGGTAATACCACGTGTTTTTTTCTAGCTTTTCATCACTCGTAAATTACGTAATGTAAGGTACTAGGACTCCCTTAAGGTGTTTTTCGACGTAATACTACTTATCATCAGGTTATCACTACATAATACCTGTTTACTCAAGACAGACAGGATCATACTCTGATTTATTTACCACATTCAATAGAGCTTTTAATACCTACCTACCTATTTACTTATCAGCATTATAATACCTTCCCACACAATTCCACCAACTTGCATTCATAATTAATACATTCCATTTTAGAATGGCATTTCATACAACAACTTTTATACAGATAACCTTCCTTTATTTATCATTCACTGCTCCTAATTTTATGAATTGCACTACCTTTTATGCAGTTACAGCCATACCGATCCAGTTATTCTCTTCCTTCCGACTCGGAAATCCTTTATTGTTGTAATATTTGCTTGATTCAGAGTCGTGGTCGGAATTATTTGTTTATATATAGGTCTTGAGGTGGATTTCTTTGAATAATCCTTTAGATACAAGTATAGGGACAGTTATTTCCTTTTACTATGCTACAATACCTTTTCCAGATAAACTCTATTGATCAAAGAGTAGTCTTAAAGTCACTGGTATTTAAGATGTAACCATCTAGAAGGTGTAAATGAACAATGTCACAGTTATCCTTTAAAAGCAATTCCGAATTTACTTAAATCCCAAAAATTACTGTAATATGAAACAAGGTATGAGTTGAGTCTACAATCTACAACCCCTTACATTCCTGAAAATTAGTTTTGCCTGGAGTACCTACCCAGTTTCAGGAACAGTAATTGCCATTCCTTGTATTTTATTGTTCTATTTACTTTGCTATGTCTCTATTCATTTGAATCAGAGGGAGTTTACTTGTTTTTCAGAGCTATTGAACCATTGATGATGTAAACATTGAACATTAGCCATAGTGAATGGAGAAATATTTAAGAAAACATTAAAGTAGCTTGCACAAAGAATTAGAGATGAAGGGGGAAGTGAATTCAAGGTGGCTATTCGTAGATCATTGTCCTTTTGTCCTTGCACTTTTCCCCTTCTGTTGCTGGCAACCGCCTTTGATTTTCTACTATGAATGGCATTTCAGAAATACTAACAGCGTGAAAAACACCTGCTGTATGTTCAACGTTCTATTAAGCACATCATATGTAG
>JAAAYG020065463.1:0-22530 GCA_009936455.2 Tomocerus minor
TTACGGCGCATTTTATGCAGCTAATATCCAGTTTATGTGAATTTATATCGATATACACATAATGCCAGACAGTCTCACATATATGTATGTATATAATGTCAATAAACGATACATGTGTCTATAGTCGCTAATCAGCGATACAAATCGAAAAGAAACTATAATGATATTTTTACAGATTACTTTTACCAAATTAATTTTTAGTGCATTTTATAAAAAATATTGGACTTACAATTTCCGAAAGGGCTTTCGCAACAATCAAATATCCTTGTTTAGAAGCAGTGCAAAGTACACACTTTAACTTTATATATATTTAACTTAATATATTTGCAGTATGAAAGTAAGTAACAAGTAAGCAGGTAACTAATTTATTTAATTTTAACATTAGTGAATTGAACAGAAAGTTATAACAAAATGTAACATTGAATTTTAGCAATAGAAAATCAAAGTAAAATGAGTAGATTGGACTTTGGGATTTTATTATTTGTTATCTAAAGTACCTTTACCTTTATACTAAAAGCAATAATACCAACTTAAAGATTAACTGCTATCAGCTTACAACATTCTGTATTCCACGATGTAGTTCTGCATTTGACGATAACATTAATGCAACATTTATGGCGTGCTTGAAGTTCGGATTGAGTTTATTAGTTGTGGACGGAATATTCGGCGTTTGTTATCGATCAGTTATATAGCCAGCTACCTACATGCATGCTTCAATAATATATTATTATATTTAATTGTAATTTTTGATAATAACCTATACCTATTTCATCAGTGTAAGGCAATGTAAGGGTTATTGCTTCGTTTAAGTATCTATTTTAAAAGTTATGAACGCTTTATTATAAATATCCATATACATAAATAGTAATAGTTATATGATTAGTTAAACACATTGGAAACATTAGTAAGCAATGGGTTTTATCTACTTTGTAATAACAATGTAAATGAAGGAAAAATCGCAAATACATATAGCAAAGGTTTGCCATATTATACTATAACATATAATACACATGCAGAACTACTGCTCTTAATTTATTAATGAAAACAGTGCAACTGAAACATTGAACCTGAAACATACTTATACCAAAATGGGTGCAAGCGCATCTTTACCTACTGAGACTGCAAGTAATAAAAATTATTAGTAAATTATAAATGACTTTCAATCATTAATATTAACTAAATTAATTTCTTAAAAGCTAGACTATTTATTATCAGTAAATATTATATTATGAGCCTGCTAAGAATCTAATATTTTTTACAGGATGGTTAGCGTTAAAGGAGAAAATGGAAAGTACAATTTTTGGGCAACACATTGCCATCGGGGAAGTGTACTTCAGACTGTATTCCCATTTTAAAGCAGTACAGCCAGAAAATGCATTAGTAATAATTTGTAATGGATCGTTGGGGACTGGAAAATCCTATTTTTGTCAACTAATTGCCAAAGAAATCTACAATAAAGGATTTGAAAATCCTTCCTGCAAGTTATTTATTGGACCAAGAGATTTCCCAGATCCTAATAAAGCTTCAACTTACCAGGTTAACAAAATTTTGTCATTGCTATGCTATATAGTTAATTACAAAGGAATTCTAAATCATTTTAATTTGTAACGAAATCTAAAACAGGACGTTATACGAAAAACCGTCGAGGCAGCAGTTCAAAAGTATCCTAGATCCATTTTTGTTTTTGACGAAGTAGACAAAGCCCCAATCGGTTTGTTAGACGTCCTTTTCCCCTATATCAATGCCAGTGCAAACAACAATAAAGTTGATTATAGATTCAGTACTTTCATCTTTGTCAGTAATTTTGGAGGAACTAAAATCAATAACATCGTACTGTTGCACTTGGCAAGCAACAGGAAACGTGAAGAACTTATGTTAATTCAGTTCCAAGAAGCATTGCAAGAAATTGCTCTGAGTGAACCAGGTACACACTAATATAATAACATCAGAGTCTTTATGCATATATCATTTAAAGTACATCTCTGTATTTTGGTTTACAAAAAGATACTCTGAATTTTATTTAGGGGGCTTAAAGGACTCAAAAATTATTCAAAACAGACTGATTGATTATCACCTTCCTTTTTTGCCATTAGAAAAAGAGCATATAACACAATGCTTGCGTTCTCAATACAACGTGAAAAACAATGCTCTTATAAGGTAAACATTTACTATGAGAATGAAAGTACAATAATAACATATAGTACTGATTCCAAATTCCAGTGACTTGATTTACTTATTCTGAATTATGTCATATGATTTTGCAAAAATCTCAAAATTCTGGAAAAGAAACGTTTGGAAAACGTTATTGGGAATTTTCTAACTTTTCGTTGTAATTTTTAGCAAAGTTTTAGAGATATTGTCGTTCGAACCAGACAGCAACCCAATATTTGCTGCAGATGGGGCTAAAAATGTTGAAGTTCAATTGGAATATGCTAAGTTGTTACTGTAAGTAGCTTAATATGACACGTATGCTTTAAATTCATTGTAATATTCTAATACCAAAATCACTTTTTTATTTTGCAGAAGACGTTAAATGGTTACGATATTGCGTATTGCTTAGCTTTAATTTTTTCCATTATCACGGCTACACACTAGTTCACACTACTTCACACAAATTAAATTAATTCACATCCAATTCCAAAATGTCAGCAAATCCAATTCTTGCCATATATAATTATATATATGATTTTATATTCAAAATGTGCTAGTAAGAGACTTTTTGATCTGTAGTTTGATTTTTAATCTGTAGACTAATTTTGTGTTCTGTCATCAACAATTTCGAACAGTTCGATATTTGGAATGGTAACGAATTTATACAAAATGGCATCTGCCAACAATTGCAGCTTTACATGTCATAAAAACGCTTTCATATCGTAATTTATTTCATTTGTCAAAATTATCTACAGTACCAAATAAATTAACTTGCTATTACGAAGTCATTAAAATTTTGTGTGATTACAAAATAGTTGAAAAACTAACTTGCAGTCATTAAATCAATTACGTGTGTGAGGGTGTGTGGAATGTTTACAGCGCGTAATTGTAAATGCTTTATTGTCAGACACTATGCATATATATTTATTGTTACATAATCTGGTTTTTGATAGAGGACATATAATATAAGAAGTTAAAAACACTTTCATGAGTGGATACGATGATGAAATAGACGAAAGTTGTCTATATTTAATATATTTGAGTCTTAGATACTAGATACATATGGATGTTGTTTCTATATACGTTTATCTATAATTGTTTTCTATTTTCTATATATATTATATAATGTATTATAAAATCTTTAAATGTTAGTGCCCCCCTACCGTTGCTTGTAATTATAAATTATAATTGCGAGGATTTTCTATAACGATTTATTCAAATCAAACATATGTATTTAACTGTTTTCATTTTCTTTGTGAACTATATTATGTATTGAATGAAATGTATTGCTGTGTCTTGAAGGCAACTTCATTTTGAAGCAGTCAAATAAATAAAACACGTAGAAGTCAAAATCAAATTAGCAAATCCGTTCACGAGATTAAGTATGAATACCAAGGCAGAAACACGAATTGGATGCTCGTCACTTTCTACTGCCTGCCCCATCTATTATTTTTATCGCTCATATACAAACATGCACTGTAAGTATCGCAATTTTCTGAAACTAAATTATATATTGTATTTCAATTTACATATGGATCCATGTAAAATTCTCCAGAGGTTCGTATTATATACAATTAAATGTCAGGAACTCACAAATAATAAAATCGCTATTAAAATGTATCTCAATCTCAATATAGCAGTTTTGCCATTTATAGTCAAGGGGAACACGCTTTAAAATAGTGGCATGCAGCATTCATTTAGGGCTTAAGACGAAAAAATTGAGATTAGTAAATGTATACCTACATATGTAAATATACATTATGGATGGATCGTTATGTACAATCAAACATAATGCTCGCAGAAGTTTTTATCTTACGGTACTTTGAAAGCAGATTAAATGTTGAAGTGTCATATTTTAATGCATGGCCCATGGGCATTAAAGTAACAGTTATTTACTGCCATTGTGATACAATTTCTTATCAATTAATTATACATTGTGTTACAACACAACTGTCTTTAACAGTATACATATACAAAATAATATGTGGATGCAATTATATATTCTTATATATTTATACTTTCATACAGTGTGTCATGTGTTTGTACTGCATATATAACTATAACCAAACATATTGAAATAGTTAACGTGTGGAGATACTAGATATGCTTACTCTTTTTATTTAACCAAACAAGCCAGGTGACAAAATATTGAAATCAAAATGTTTTCATGGCTAGCATTTTGGAAAAAGGAAACTGAGGACGAAAGTAATTATACTTTAAAATAAAAATAAAATAAAATTAATCTGTTTTAAACTTATTCATTTAAATAAATATTTTTCTTTATAGAATGGAGGAATTTAGAAATCAATTTGAAAAAAGTGATGTTTGGTCAACATATTGCAGTGGGGGAAGTGCTGTCGTATCTTCGCATACATCTTGCGAAAGAAAACCCGACAAAAGCTTTGGTAATTATTTGCAACGGTTCTCTAGGAACAGGAAAAACTCATTTTGCAAATATGCTGGTCAAGAATCTTTTTAGCACCCGTGAACAAAAAACATGTATCAAACAATTTGTCGGCCCGAGAGACTTTCCCGACTCCAAACTCATTTCAAAATATCAGGTAGCTTTCAACTTTTATGGTATCCTGTATAATACACATACACAAGTATAAGAAAGCTTTTATTATATTATGTTACAATATATTGGTTTCATTCATAAAACTAAATTAATTTCTAACAAAATAATTAATTTCTAGCTAAATAATTAATTTCTAACAAATAAGTAACTTCATTCGTCGATAGTAATAAATAAAATATCATAAGTTGCCATTATCAATAAGCTTGGAAAATTGTAATGTATATTTTTCAAAAATTAAGGTTTGATTTAGTATTGTTTCTATTAGGAAACCCTTAGAACAAGTATTGAAACACAGGTGAAGAAAAATCCTGCGACGTTTTTTGTTTTCGATGAAGTTGATAAGATGCCTGTTAACTTGTTGAACGTTCTGACTTCCTACGTGGATAGATACGAAAAAATTGGAGGAGTAGATTATAGAAAATGCGTCTTTTTGTTTTTGAGCAATACTGGAGGTCAACAAATTGACAATATCGTTTTGAAGCAATCACTCGAGAAAAAAAATAGGAAAGATCTTTTATTGTACCATTTTAATAAGGCACTTCAAAACATTGTGTTCAATGAAACAGGTAACGTTAAAGTTATTATTAATTTTAAAAATTAAATACGAATTATTAAAAATACATTGTTTTTTATTCACATTTAAAAATATAATTAATTTATATGGATAGGTGGACTTCAGGGATCAGAAATAATCAGCAAAAGGCTGATAGACCATTATGTACCATTCTTACCTTTGGAAAGAAAGCATATCATCGAATGCCTTGAAGTTGAATATCAACAGATACAAAGCACATTTAAGAAACCTGTTGATCTAAAGTAAATCTTTCTAATATGAAACATTTTTTCCTTCAGCTTTTCTTAGCTAATACCTTGCAAATAATTGTTTCCTATTTTAATTGAATCTTTCATATATATTTATTAAATATTCCCATTCTGAATATTTTAAATATACTTTTTTCTGACTGTTTCGTTTAGTGAAGTTGCAGAACTGTTGGATTATTACCCTAAAGAAAACCCCATTTTTTCAACCGAGGGAGCAAAGAATGTCTACATTAAAATTCTTTATGCCAGAGAATTTACTAAGTAAGTCGTATTATAATTGGCTGGAGAAATAAGACTGACATCAGCACCATTTACGATTAAACTGAATTTTTTCTCTTGTAATTACACAGTAAAAATATGCCAATCCCTAAGAACGAAGCAATGGATGAAGTGGAATCAATTGCTACAGGAATTGCTTTATTGGAATGATTACTATTGAAACGTTTGTTACTATGATCTTGAAACTTTTATTATTTCATGAAAGAATTCAATATATTGAATATTTATCATGTATAAAGGAGTGGGTACTGATAAAATAGTTATTGCAAATACATCTATCAATTTTTGAAACTGATTTTTATTTAGCTAATCTTCTTGAATTATACTTTTATGTAAAACACTCTTAATATTATGGAAAACTTATATATCTTAAAATTCTGCATTGCGTCACATTTTCTTTCTTTCTCTAAATTTTTTTTAAATCCTCTTAAAATACGAGCAAAACGGATGTGCCTTGTTTTGCTTAATCAGCACAGCAATTGTTAATTATTGCAGAGTATCAAAAATGTATTGGTTTTATTCTAGACTTTTAATTGCTTCAAATGAAAGCGATTCTGCAAAGTGCTATTTAAGGGGATATCCATTTGTACTTTTAGAAAATTATATTTCGAACAATTACGTTTTACAGAGATTGTAAAGTTGTTCGCAAATACAATTAAGATTCCCAATATATAGTAGAATACATTTTTATTAGTGGTATACCAAATTGACTGAACTTTATATGTAGACAGGTACATTTAAAAAATACTTACATTACATAATAATACGTCATATCAACTGATATAAGAAAACTGAGCCGTCTAAAGAATCATGTGTGATTAAGTGAATATTGTGGATAATTGTATTACATCACAGATAATATTTTTGGAATAGATAATTCAATTTTAAGACCAAAGATTGGAATGGGGATTGACTTCTAAATCTTTTTAAAACATGTTTGTAAGAATAAAATGATTTCTATCATTTGGTTGTCGCATTTATAGTTTTAAACATTAAGACAGTTTTAAATAACTATTTCTTATTACATATATAACATTATAAAGAGATTCATTAAAATTAGCTACATGATTAGAGTGTCGAGTCTGTCAAGTTGACATTGAAACGCAAAAATATGAATGGCTCTTGTACTTGTGGCTTATAATTTTGATTAAAGTAATTAATATAAATTGAAATAAATTCCTTTCGTTTGGCGGTACATAGGAACCACATGAACTTTGAAATGAATACATGACTAAATTATAATAAAAATGGCGTTATGCATTAGTAAAGATGGGAAAGAATAATTCGCGCAGCGCAGCGTAATATCTACTGCTAAGCACTAAATTGTCTGGTCTGGTTTATCTGTCTGTCATAAAAGTCATTATGCTATATTTATAGCTTTTATCATAAATCCAAGGCCTATGTCTAGTGACTTTAAAAGGTCAGACAAAAGCTCAAGCTCCCAGATAATGTTCAAATAGGGATTTTAATGGGATTATTTTACTTGGAAATTATGTAGGTAACTAACGTAACACAAAAATTAAATAGTTTGGTTTGCATATTCTCATGTAACTGGAGCTTCTACTAAGTCAGAACTAGATAGCGCTCAGTTACCTTGCATGTTTTTTAATTGCACAAGCATCTGTGGGACATTTTCATTTATTTTGCAAAGATTTAGCATGGTTATTCATAAATAATTAAACAAGAAAGAGAAGTAAGACAAGAATACACGAAATACATTTTCAAATGTCCATTTAGGAAAGGATTCTATCTAATTCCCTACTAATTTCCAGCAAATCTTCTTCTGAAGGGATTAGGGAGGATCTCGGTTGAAACAATCTTGATAAAAATCCTCTTGCGTTCTGAAATGGAATTCTAGGGACAACATTTCGGGGCAAAGGGTCAATCAGTGTGACATTTGGATTGGCAACATCCTCTTTAGCAACCAGAGGTAAAGCGCAAATTCTTGTAATAAGAGCTGCCCGCCGGTCATCAAGAACATAATTCCATTTTTCATTGAAAAATGTGCGAATATTATCATCGGGGGACAATTGTTGTAAAGTTACGGTCAATATAAAACAGACTCTTTTATGTTTTGAGTAGTCATTTTCAATGAGGCTATGCAGAAGATTTAAATTGTCGGGTTTTTTAATTTCCCCAATATTTTCAAAGATTACCACCCGTCCATCTCCACCCAAATACAAATCGATTTGATGGTTTAGAGTTGTGATATCAAGGTTGTCCATTTCCTTCGCCGTCCAACATCGTGGTTTGGAAGCACCCAAACAGTTATTTATAGTAATAGCTGTGTCATTCACCAGTTGATGCACTCCTGATGGGGGCAGAATGAAAAGGATGACTCCTGGACGTCGCGGTTCCTCTTGGTGGAAGATTGACCGGATTGAGACAAGGATTCTGATCCAAAAATCTTCACTTTGGTTTTGATAACGCCCTTTAAGTAGCTTCACTCCATGTTCAAAATGGATGTAGTGTTCATTGGTATCTTAGGGAGATATAACGAAACATACCATTCATTAAAAAATGACAACTTTTTTTAGCATTCGAAACAAATAATAACTTTGCTTCTCTTTCGATTCATTTCCTTTTTTAAGTTAACTAGGAATCGGTAGAAGTGAAATAAAATATGCAGTACTTTTAAAAAATCTACTAGAAATGCCGAAAACACAACTATGATAATATTTATAAATGCCACGACTTCAAGGTACCGTTGTACAGTGCACATATATAAATACGGGTAGCCTAATAAAATGAAAATGAAAGCAATAAGTTTTTAGCATGCCTATTATATAACTTGGCGTTGTCTTGAAAGATTAGCTTGGATTTACCAGTAATTTTTACTATATTCTATTAAATCTAGTAAAAGCTTTCGTTAAATAATGAAATCGATATTTAATTAAAAAGACTTACTTAAGGACATAATAATTCAACGAATATTGAATTATGATTTTCCTCTATAAATACATTGATATTTTTGACCTCTTCAGCAGAGTAAAAATTGAAGCCGATCAAAAACTGAAAATGACAATGAAGATGAGGTATAGTATTTGAGTTTGAACTGTTGAGTATATAAATACAACGATATATGCCTGAATGCACACAACAATTATGTTTGATAGAATTTTACAATTGCTCAAAAATGAGTGGTCATTATATAATGACTTCAATGTATTTGACTCTATAATTCTTGGAGATAATTATACATAATTGATGTACTATATTTTGTGAAGAGGATAAAGAATAAAGATTATTCTTACTACACTTTATTTATTGGTACCTATACGTGTGAACTTATTTACACTTTATCAGGGAATTAATTCACAAATGAGAGACGCGAGATAACAATAAACAGTATATTATATCTATTGCATCGATTATATTTAAAATTACGTGATAATGTTATATACTGACACTGAGTGCATGCAAGTTATCGAGTAAGTTTATTTATTTGCAAATTATTTACTTTGACTTTGATTGACTTCAAAAGGACGGACAAAAGTTCCAGCTCCCAGATAATGCTCAAATAGGAATTCTTATTGGGATTATTTTGGCTAGAAATGATACAACTAACGTAGGTACAGCTAAAATTAAATAATTTGGCTTAAATAGTCTCATTTAAATCGAGCTCCTACTATATCAGAAATAAAAATAGCGCTCAGTTACTGTGCATGTGTTTTTCAATTGCATATAAGCATCTGTGAGACATTTTCATTTATTTCGCAAAGATTTAACATATTTATTCATAAATCATAGAAAGAGAAATAAAACCAGAATATATATACATGAAATACACTTTGAAATGTACATTTAGGAAAGGATATTATTTAATTCGTTTGTAATGTCAAGTTTGTCTTCTTCAGTAGCCTCTAAATTATGAGCTTTAATGGCCCTCTGTAGACATTGGCTCATAATTTCCAAGTAATAGCTCGCCATTTTTTTGCCATAGGCATACGACTGAGCTAGAAGGCCTTGTGATTGATTGGCCTCCCAAGCCAACATTGATGAGGCATGGGCCTTGGCCCAAAGGGATGCTGAACTGAAGACAACTTTCATGAATCCACAAAACGTCTCTATGACCGTAAAGATGAGTTCCGTTGCCGTTGAGCCAATGCGAGCTGCCCATCTGCCGACGTAAGGCAATTGGGACAATCTTGAAATGAAGAAATCCCTGACTTTTGTCCGAAGCCAAGTTAAGAACCATTCAATCCCACTCCAAAAGGGCGTTGAGTTTGACAATGCCTGTCTGGCTTCCGTTTCCACAGCGGCCCCCATAAGCCGGTCTATTGACTCAGTTATGGTAGTCGTTGAAGTTGCCATTTCTAAATATAAATATAAATATATAAGATATATTTACAATTAATTAACAATAATTAATTTTTGCAAACTGAGTTGATTATAAATACCGGAATGTTGATTTAAGAAAGATATGAAAAATGCAATGCTTTGATTTTAATACTGTAGAGAGCTCAATGAAGGATGTCAACCTGATAATGTAATATGCCTACTGGTGGAAGGTATCCATGGGGTTAATGTATTTATATGTAAGTAATCTGTTTTAAACATGCACTTATAAATCATAATATATATACATATTGAACATATAAGGTAAAGTGTGTAGTTTAGACTCCGATATTTATAAGGTCACACTATCAGAGTGACGGAATTTTTGGTACAGGACAGGCGAAATAGGAATGTTTATAATGTTATTATTTTATGTATATTGTTATAATATTCACACAAGCACAGCATGCCCATCTTATCAGAACCTCCATTACAGAGGTTCAAGTCCTTACAAGGACTGAACACATAATAATACACTATAATATAATGCATGATGGTAAAATTATGATCTTTATATATATAAATATAATATTATAGAATACTTATTTCAAGCTTATAGTTGGTATGCGATATACCGATAATATATAAGTGTTCTTTAC
Source organism: Tomocerus minor (assembly GCA_009936455.2). Classification (NCBI taxonomy): domain Eukaryota; kingdom Metazoa; phylum Arthropoda; class Collembola; order Entomobryomorpha; family Tomoceridae; genus Tomocerus; species Tomocerus minor. The sequence continues at coordinate 10,768 of JAAAYG020065463.1, forward strand.
TGTTTACTCCGCATTGTTCAACATAGCTTAAGCCATTTTCCCTTGCAACCTGCAATTCTGCTTCCTCCTTTTGAAATACACTCCTCTTATTGGTAATTACTATGACAAATTTTTATATGATTCTCAATGGGGGGATATCTATGCAAAATATTTATTGTTGACAGGTATCTCAACGACAATAGTAAGATAAATAACATAAATAAAACAGCATGGTCCCGTTGCTCTGCGCCTAATACTTTTTGAAATATTTGCTTCCCCGATCCAAACATTCCCCTAATCCGGGGTACGGCTCCATGACAAAGTACCAATATTACGCCCAATGTGTATGTAAACGACAATTTTGAGTTCAATGGTGGTGGTCCCGTTGCTCTGCGCCTAATGCTTTTTGAAATATTTGCTTATTTAATTCTGGTAAAGGTACACCCCCTGTTTGGGGTAATCCTGAGTACCTTCTCATGAATGTTTTTTGATCAAATGAACTCTCCTGATTTGATTGGAATAGTTTCAAGGCGTTATGGCTTACCGTTTTGGAGATATGAGTGCTGAAATCTGAAAATTACCTATTTTTGGAGGTTTTTTATTTTTTTAGGGAATGACAGTTTCGAATCAAGGAAAATCAATATCCAGTACAGATGCAACAACTATGTCTACTATTTTAGGAGAAAACCCCGTCAATTTTGGACAAGCCGTTTCCATACAATCTTTCTCCCCGGCTGAAAAATTTCCCTGACTTGACCAGACAGATAGATAGACGCTTGAAGCCCCAACAGATTTTTGAAAAATGTTTGACTGTCCAAACCTCGTCAAGACCGATTTTAGACATCTGTTTTTGTTACTTTCGCCAACATTTGAAGGGGTCGATGTAAAAAATCTTGAAAGCTTAAGTACACTCTCCTTGTCCAAAATTGACGGGACTTTTTTCTAAAAACAGTTTTGCTTCATCCATACTGAACATTGATTTTTCTCGACTTGAACTTTGAAATGTATAAGATATATGCCCATATTATAATAAAAATTGGAAAGTATAAATCAAGCAGGGCAGCGTAATATCTACTGCTAAACACTAAATTGATTGCCTTATCTTGTCATGATGTTTTATTCATAGTTTTTATCATAAACCCGAAGCCTATGTCTATTGACTTCAAATGGCCAGACAAAAGCTCCAGCTCCCAAATAATGCTCAAATAGGGATTCGGATTCTTATTTGTATTGTTTTGCTTAGAAATGATGCAACTAACGTACAACTAAAATTAAATAATTTGGTTTGCATAGACACGTGCAAATGGAGCTTCTACTATGTCAGAAATAGATAGCGCTCGGTTGCTGTGCATGTGCTTTTCTATTGCATAAGCATTTGTGAGACATTTTCATTTATTTCGCAAATTTTTAGCATATTTATTCTAAAATTAATAAACAAGAAAGAGAAATAACACAAGAATACATGAAATACACTTTGAAATGTACATTTAGGAAAGGATTTTATCTAATTCACTTGTAATGTCGAGTTTATCTTCTTCAGTAGCCTTTACACCATGAGCGTTAATGGCCCTCTGTATACATTGGCTCATAATTTCCAAGTAATAGCTCGCTATTTTTTTTCCATAGCCGTAAGACTGAGCTAGGAGGCCTTGTGATTTATTGGCCTCCCAGGCCAACATTGAAGAGGCATGCGCCTTGGCCCAAAGGGATGAGGAACTGAAGACAACTTTCATGAATCCACAAAACGTTTCTATGACCGTAAAGGCGAATTGCGATGCCGTTACGCCAATGTCAGCTGCCCATTTGCCGACGTAAGGCAATTGGGACAATCTTTGAGTGAAAAAGACCTTTACTTTTGTACGAAGAAAATTCAAGAACCATTCGATCCCACTCCAAAAGGCAGTTGAATTTGACAAAGCTTTTTTGGCTTCCGTTTCAACAGCGGCCCCCATAAGCCGGTCTATTGCCGCAGCTATGGTAGTCACTGAAGTGGCCATTTCTAAATAGAAATAGAAATAAATAAGATATACGCACAATTAATTAGTAATTAGAAATAATGAATTTTTGCAAACTGAGTTGATTGTACCGGATTGATGATATGAGAAAGATTTCTAAAAGGCAATGTTTTGATTTTAATACTGTAGAGAGCACATAATGAAGGATATCAGCCAGATAATGTAATATACCTACTGGTGGAAGGTATCCAAAAGGTTAATGTATTTATATGTAAGTAATCTGTTTTAAACACTTATAAATCATAATATATATAGCTAACTAAATAGAAAGCGCATCGTTTCGGATTTTCCAATTTCCCACCCCATTTTGAGAGGGACATGCATATTTGGATTTGTTTTTGTATATACCAGTTTTTTCAGTATTTTTGCATTACCTAACTTTTGTAAATATATTACAGGACAACCGTACGCGATACTCGCCTGGGTTATAAATTGCAACTGTTTTTGTTCATTAGTTTTTGAGTTATACGGAAAATTGCAAATTGGAAATTTTAAACACATAGGTACCCTTACGGACCTTTTATGACTGCGTGTTTCGGCATTACGTATAATATTGTCTAACCATTAGGCATATAGGCATAGTGTCTCATTATCGTTCATTACTGCTATGTCTTTAAGCTTCGAAGTTTACGCTATTGTATATAGTATTCACATGGATGGTGTTTTTACTTTCGGAAATTATATAATAATATGGTCCCTAGTCGCTGCTTTGCACTGTGCATATTATTCACTTTGGATTTCACAGTGTTGTCTTTCACAACGCGAATTTGATAAACAAAAAAGATAAAATTGATTGTGCATTATTAAAACAGAGAAGACACGTTTTTCCTCATGTGATGTGCATTCTCCGTTTTATGTGGAATTTACAAATTGTAAACCCAAGTTGGTTTAAACAATTCTAATGGAATATAGTCATTTACATGGTAGTCATTGCTAGGTCGTAGATATTTGGTCAAGAAATTGACTTAGGGTCCCTATATTCAGAACATCAAAAAATAGAAATACTTCGTGATATTTCCCCTAGATCAGATTGCCACACAATATACAATAACAGCTATCAGTGATTTAAAATTATGTGGAGTTATATACGGGGCTGGATTCAGAGTGTTGGCGATCAAATCGATGCAGCTAGTAAAACGTCTTTTAGCTATACTAATATCACAATGGCTTTATTATAATTTGTAATATCGTTATATTTGTTCAATTGATTCATTTTAAAAAAATTATAAAATACGATTCGGCTTACTACGATATAATTTTTGAAAGAATCAACAAAGATTAATATTTACTTTTAAAACTTACATCATAAAATTCATTTTGGTTCTACATAAATGATAATCCTTCTGTAGACTGGGGATTAGTAAGTGCTCATTTGAAAACAAAAATCTTTGGCCAGCACATAGCAGTCGAAGAAGTATACAACTGTATTTACGAACACTTGTACCAAAATGAGGCTAGAAAAGCTCTTGTAATCATTTGCAACGGCTCAGTTGGAACTGGGAAGACTTATTTCGGAAATATTATTGCAAAGTATGGGTTTCGAAATGGTATCAACAACCCTGCAGTAAAAATAATTAATGGGCCTCGTGATTACCCTGACTCAAGTCAATTATCATTATACAAGGTGACTCTATATAAGTTACTACGTGAATTATTGGTAGCTACCACTTATTTTTTACATTCTAGTAATTGCTTTCTATATAATTATTTCAGGAAAATTTAAGAACACTTGTTGAAGAAACTGTCAAAATGCATCGAAGATGTTTTTTTCTTTTTGATGAAGTAGATAAAATGCCAAGTGGGGTTTTAGATGCATTATCTCCTTATGTTGATTGGCATGAGCAACTAGACGGAGTTGACTACAGGAAGTGCGTCTTCATGTTCATTAGTAACAGAGGTGGAAATCGCATTGAGGAAATTGTCCTGGCTCTGTACAAACAGAATCTTCAGCGAGAACATCTTTCCCTTCATCATTTCCGGAAGGAACTCGAGAATATTGTTATGAATGAAACGGGTACTGTAATTTTTAAAATATATAAAATTCCAGTCCATGTATTTCTAATTTTTAATGCTAACAATAAGTTTAAAAAGCATGAATTATTTTGATGTTATTTTTTTAATTTAGGTGGTCTTCAGAATTCACAGCTAATCAGCAAAAAATTAATTGACCATTATGTGCCGTTTCTACCGCTAGAAAAATACATCATTATCAAATGCCTTGAAGCAGCTTATGAAAGAATGGGAAATCCTCCTTGCGACCCGCCTTTAGATGTTGTGTAAGTTACCTCCATCACATTTAAAAAAATAACAGAAATTCGTCTGGTTAACTGAAACTGATCGTAACATTGTAAATAGACAAATAGCAAACCAATTGGATTATGGTCCTGAAGACAACCAGATATTCTGTAAAGATGGGGCAAAAAATGTGGACATCAAACTAAACTACGAATTGGAGTTGCGGTTAAGGCGTTTCTAATGACTAATCTATGAAATATACATAATTTATCATAGATATACAGACACAGTTAATAGTGATATTGGGGACAGGAAGCTTTCAATACCTAGAATAATAATACCTACTTCAATGTTTAATGTAAATAGTACACATATGCAAATTAAATTTTTGAAAATTGAACTGTCAGAAATTTCATTAAAGCACAATATTTATTAACATGGATTTAATTTGTTTCATACTTACATTATATTATGAAGACCAACTAAGAAGTGTATAAGTTGGACACAAAAGTTACGCTATTAACCAATTTCAAATATTTAGCTGTCAGCGTCAGAACACTGTTATTGGATTTCTAACACCACCGGATGACTAACGTATGTAGTGTAATAACACATATTTATAAATATAATCTTAATTTTTAGTAGATTTATTCAACGATATGCATTATTGATATCAGAAAATCTGTGCGGAAAGTTCCAGCTAAGGTTTCAACTAACAAGTACTAAAGACTTGGTAAGATGATTTACAAAATTTTGCAGTTCAGACTCGCTTTGGAGCAAAGGGCGGAAAATTGTTTTCAGATTAACCTTTGCCAATTCTTGGTTATTAATATTGGTAGCGTTTGCATCTATCCGCATGTTGAAAATCCAAAAGCAATTAGTGAATTCTGATTGTTCTCGGCTAAAATACCAAAGAAGACTTAGTTTACCCTCATTTTCATTTGCGGCCATGTTTTGGCGTATTAGGGTTGACTGTTTACTTTTTCGACTAGTATCCAGGGCATTTGCAAGGCCTATGGCATCTAGGTTAGTATAATTTTGAGTGGTATATGAAGATGAAGCGAAATTCATTATATCATCAGTAAACGAGTTGCCCTTTGTATCAGATGGAGAAATCACAAATAGTAAAATTGGTGACTTCTGATTCCATACTCTCTGTCCTTTGCTGAGAGATGACAAAAAGTGTTTTGTAACATCAGAGACTGCGCCAAGCGAAAGCATTTGATATTTTCGACGCCAAATGGAAATGTTATCATCGAGTGGCGATCGTTGTGGATTAGCCGAAGTAGGGTTTTGTATGGGAGTATTCACCGGTTGAAAAAGTCTTGATAAAAATCCTCTTGTTTCCTGAAATGGAGTTTTAGGGACAACATTTCGAGGCAAAGGGTCAATCAGTGTGACATTTGCATTGGCAGCATCCTCTTTAGCGAACAAAGGTACTGCGGAAATTCTTGAAATAAGAGCTGCCCGCCGGTCATCAAGAATATAATTCCATTTTTCATTGAAAAATGTGCGAATATTATCTTCGGACGACAATTCCTGTCTAAATTCAGATTGCTGTAAAGTTACTGTCAATATAAAACAAGCTTTTTTATGTTTTGAGTAGTCGTTGTCGCACAGGGTATGCAGAAGATTTAAATTGTCGGATTTTTTAATTTCCCCAATATTTTCAAAGATTACCACCCGTCCATCCCCATCCAAATAAAAATCGATATGGTGGTTTAGGGTGGTGATATCAAGGTTGTCCAATTCCGTCGCCGTCCAACATTGTTGTTTGGAAGCACCCAAACAGTTACTTATGGTAGTAGCTGTATCATTCACCAGTTGATGCACTCCTCTTGGCGGCAGGATGAAAAGGATCACTCCTGGACGTCGGGGTTCCTCTTGGTTGATGATTGGTTTGACGGCGGCAAGGATTCTGATCCAAAAATCTTCACTTTGATTTTCATAACGCCCTCTAAGCACCTTCACCCCCTTTTCAAAATGGGTTTGGTGTTCATTGGCGCCTTAGGGAGGAACAACGAAAAATACCATTCATTAAAAAAGGACATTTGTAGTATTCGAGACAAAGTATAACATTACTCTTTTTTGTTTTACTTATTTCCGTTTTTAGTTTTACTAGGAATCGGTAGGAGTGAAATAAAACATGCAGTAGTTTTAAAAAATCTATTTGAAATGCCCAAAACAACTATGATAATATTTATAGATGCTGCGAACTCAGTACAAACACGGAAAGCCTAAGAAAATGAAAACGAATTAAATACGTTACCACGGCTGTATTTAAAAACTCAGTTTCGGGGGGGGGGGGTGGAGCAAAGCCAAATACATTTTATTAAAATATTTTGCTGTTTTAGCCCAAAAATGAATGAAATATTTCTCATTTCGAAAGAAAAGCGGATAGTTTTCCACATTTTTCCAAAAATTTTCGCTTTTTCTCGACTTTTCGAGAGGGCACTTGCCCCGTATGCCACCCCCTAAATACGACCATGTTTCTTTTCTAACATGGCTCCTATAATATTTGGCATTGCTTTGAAGGATTAGATTGGATTTACAAATATTTTTTGTAGTTCTAGTAAAAGGATTTCTTAAATCATGAAATTGATATTTAATTAAAAAGACTTACTTAAGAACATAATACTTCAGAGAATATTGAATTATAATTTTCCTTTATAAATATGTTGTTATTTTTGACCTCTTCCGCAGAGTAAAAAGTGAAACGAATCAAAAACTGGAAATGACAATGACAAGGAGGAATAGTGTTTGAGTTTGATAAAACTGTGTCGAACACAAATATGGCTGAATGCATACAACATTGATAGAATTTTATAATTGCCCCCAATGACTAATGACTTCCACGCATTTGCCTATATAGTTCATAGATATATTTATACATAATTGGTGTAGTTACTATATTTTGGGATCTGGACAAAGGATAAAGATTATCTTTACCACACTTTAATTATTGGAACCTACACACCTACACGTTCGAAATTATTTACAATTACAGTTGCTGCTAATTTAAGTTTAATATTATACGAACATTTATACACACTTTATCAGGGAGTTAATTCACATATGAGAGACTCGAGATAACAGTAAACTGTATATTATATCTTCATATCTATTTAGTCGATTATGTTTAGAATTACATCATAATGGTATATACTGGTGCAAGGTATCGTGTAAGTTTATATATTTGTAAGTAATCTGTTTTACAAACACTTAACAAATCAAAAATATAGTTAGTAGTTAACATGCACATATATAGAGCCAAGGGCGTAGTCAGGAAATTTATTTGGGGTGGTTTGCTAATTTAAGGGGATGACTTTTAGCTCTAATTCACGCCAAGCGTTTTGCAATTTTAACCAAAAATGAATGAACAATAGTTCATTTCGTGTAAAGCGCACATTTAAGTATTTTTTGCTTGTATTTTTCTTTTCTTTGCCATTTGCTGCGAGCTACAAAGCTTTTACAGAACATGTTTGAATTTGTTGTATATATATGTTTTTTGTATGTACCAGTTTTTGCAGCTTAATATTACTAAAATCCTAATAAATATTTTGCAGGAACCTACGCATATACAAAATATATTTGTTTGTACAGGTCAAACTCCGATAGTAATATGTATAGGTATATAAGAAAGGCCATAGTAGGGAGTAGGGGCACAAACACGTATATAATAAGACACTTGGTAAAAAATATAATTAATAATATAGAACAGCGGTATCAAGTTTGCTATGCCATATATGACATCGATATATTATATAATAAACTGTTGTAAACAGGTAGCAATGTAGTGGTAATTTATTTACATATAAAAGGGGTGGGGTGGAGAGGGTGGGTTTGATTGCGTCAATTTTTCTGGATTTTAATATTGAGAGGACACATGACTCAATACTGAAAACAGAATTCAAAAAAGTTTAATTTTATGAAAAGTAGGTGGGATGAGGGTGTGGAGAGTGTGATGCAATTTTGTCCATTTTCCCGGATTTTCTTATTGAGAAGACACATGACTCAATACTGAAAACAGAATTCAAAAAAATTGACCACAAAAATGATAAAAATGGGCTCAGATAGATAGATACATACATACATACATACATACATACGCAGACAGAACTTCAAGGCATTCTTATAATTCCGCGTGCCGCTACATAATAAACACAATTTACCATTTACCTTGCATTGTTATTGTTATATCTCCCTGGATAACAGAAGTATAGATTATCCCAATCCCAATCAGAACATGTTGAAAGTGCAGGTTCGTAAACTTTCATTGTCCACGTTATAATTTAATATTACGTTTCGAATATCTACAATATAATAGTTTATAATTCATATATATCGGTATTTAATATAGTATATTATTTCTTAATATACTGTGGCGGTATTTCCAATCATTGAATTTCGCACGCAAACTCCAAAGAAAATACTCTACTTTAGCCCTTAAATCCCTCAAAAGTAAGCTCAAGAATGTTTTATTTAATACCTGCAATTATAAACGTAAAATTGGGGACACATAATTGTGGTTTCAAAGTATCCATGTTTCAGAATCCCGAGTATGAACACGAGAATCTTAAACTACGACTACAACCTTTTTAAAAATGTGTAGCTATATATAGAACGTTTTAATACAGGGTGCACAAATAATATAAAAACGATATATTTTTTAACTTGTACGAAATTCTAAGAGCTGTTATTTTTAAAGAACTAAATTCTATTGGCTATTGCAGAGTTCATTATATTGGATTATCGTCATTAAAAGTGCCAAAAATTTAATTTCAAGACTGAAGATTAAAATTTTTATTAAACGATGTACCACAGAAAGACTATTGCCATTGTATCTGTCGCATTCCTGTTTCTTTTGGATCCGATAAAATGTCAAGATAACTTTTCCAATAATTCTGAAATTCCTATTGCCAAAGCAGAAAAAGAAAATGGAGGGTCATCAAAAAATTCTGGGGATTCGACTACAGTCAAGACAACTCCATTAATTTCCCTTGGTATTCTAATGTTGTTATTCTTAGGAAACGTACAATTCGGGGATTGTTTTGGTCGGAGACGAAATAATTCAAACACGAATAGGCGTGCCATTGAGGAGCAACCCGCTAGGAACAGACAACGTGGGAGTCAGAAGAAATCAATGGCGGTAGATAAAGCATTGAGTGCAGTTGGGAATGGAAGACCCGGAATAAACTATAATAGCAAAATTAAAATACTATCTGCAATTGTCCCAACACTTTTAGGAAATTCTAAAAGACCTGCCGTTTTTCTGATATTAAAACCCGAGGGAGATGAAACTGCTACAAAAGAACTGGATACTTTAGTAGAAGAAATAGCTAAAGCATGCAGCTCCGTTTACAAAGAAAAACGAAAGAGTTCAAATAAGACTATAACTACTTTTGGCCAGAAATCCATTGAAGAATTCTCTGAAGAAAACATACACAGGACTTTCGGCGGGATTCATAATGAAATGCAAAATAATAAATTGAAAGTTTTGCTTATTAAAGACATTGACAAAATATCGACGGAGGCATTCTTCAGATATTTACACAGTTATTGCGACAACGATACTGCTCCCTATAAGAATGTGTCACTTTTCTTTTCTGCTACGATACCCACACATTTAATTGATGAATCCCAGGTTCAAGGTGTCAATGAAGATAGAATACGAAATGCGGTATTTAATGCAGCTTGGACTGACTTGGAAGATGATAAAAGAAAAGCATTGTTAGCAAGGATTGGCCCTAACACTATTATTATACAAAACTAGAAAATAATTCTATTACCTCCCTAATAATAAGTTTATTATCATTATGTTTAATAATTGTTCATTAGTTTTGTTGTACATGTTCAACCGTATTTGTATTTATGCGCTGAAGGGTTCAAAATTCATGTAAATATATTAAACGTTCCAACAGTGAGTTATACTTGGCTTTTTCAACATGGATATAAGATATGAATTCGACAAATTGTGAAATAATGACACCATATTCTAACGAGGGTGTAAAATAATAAGTAAACATAAAGTCGTTTTTCGAATTATTTTGTCACTGTTAATAAAGCTGGATCAAACGTTCAATCAAATTACTAACTGCGTTTTATTATATTGTATTAACGGTTAACAGACTCAGTGGTTCAATTATAATATTATTAATATTATATGTAGATCACTGAATGTGGACATGGTAAGCTTGTATTATTGTCCTACATAGATAATAGGTCCTTTATTTATTTTCTTAGAATACACAAGTTTTGTTGGAATGAACCCAATTATATCCAATATGCAATGGTAAAACCATTGATAAACAAAATGTTTGTCTTCCCTTATCTAAATTCTGTTTTACATGTTTTACTTAATGTACTTTATCCAACATCTTCTGAGAACACTTCTGAAAACATGTAAATATGCATGTTTTGCCTATGCCTTGCCTTACTGTTAGTATAAAGAGCAAGTGCTATCAAAAAATGGCATTTATAATATGATAACGATAGCATTGCACTGTAACAATTCTTTTTAGTTTAAACTAATGAAAATATACAGTTTTCTTCAGAGTAAATAAATGATTCATTAAAATAAATAATAAAAATTGGAACGGAAAGAAGTTTTTTACTTTCTATTTCAGTGCAATTCAAATGTTATATAAATATGATATATTTACAACAATATGCAGACGTACCTTGATAAGATAAAAATGAGACTGTGTGACTACCTGTATTGGCATTTTTTTGGAACATTTGTACGTTTAGTATAAATATCTGTTTCAACGCTATTTCAGAACAGAACAAATTTTTTATTATAGTTGTGTACTTGTGCCAGTCAAAAAATTGTAGCCGAAAACGATGATTCGCCTTGGTGGTAAGCACTTTTCGTCTAATATATTTCGCCTAATAATAATTTCGATATTGTAAGTCCTTTAAAATAAGTATTTTTCTCTATAATTTTCCGACACATATATCTTCAATACACCTATTACTGCAAGACACAATACAACTAATTTTAATATTGACATTTTTGAAATTAGCTCCAAACATGCAATGAATTCTTTTCAATTTTCAGAGTGTTTACGGTCAACAGCCTTGCTGCTGATTGCCTTGCAAGTTGCCTCTGCCAGAGTTATCCATTTTGAGGTACTTCCTCCAAATATCGTTTCCATCCCTTCTGAAGTAGATAAAACGTCAGCTGTAGATGCCCCTACTATAATGTCTGGATATGTCCCTGCAGTTACATCTGAAAATGTCCCCGTGGAAGTTTCTGGAGATGTCCCTGCAGTTATATCTGAAAATGTCCCTGTGGAAGTTTCTGGAGATGTCCCTGCAGTTATATCTGAAAATGTCCCTGTGGTAGTTTCTGAAGATGTCCCTGCAGTTATATCTAAAAATGTCCCTGTGGAAATTTCTGGAGATGTCCCTGCAGTGGTTTCTGAAGATGTCCCTGTGGTAGTTTCTGAAGATGTCCCTGCAGTTATATCTAAAAATGTCCCTGTGGAAATTTCTGGAGATGTCCCTGCAGTGGTTTCTGAAGATGTCCCTG